>JBBBDQ010013831.1:0-16200 GCA_037127315.1 Ascarosepion bandense
ACTTTTCCCTCGCCCCACTTTTACTTTCATGTCTTGATATTTACAAATACCTTTAAGTAGCTTTTCAAGATCGATCGATCTCTCGCTGTATAAGAGCTATTTCAGTCATGCAGACTTCGTAGTTCTGTGAAGGCATTATTGTAATGTCTTCACGTTTTTATTTTTCTTTTTTGGATGTTTCACGGAATTTCAAATTTGACACGAATGAAATTAATACTACTTAGCCGACATTTTCAATATTAATTCTGTTACTTTTAATCTCAGTTTTGATATCGAGCACTTTGACAAAAACCTGCTTGCCAAAAATGCCTTTCTACCAATAAACTACTGAAAAACAAACTGACACATGATATACACTGAAGACATGTTCAGCAAAGGTGCAATCATTTAATTTGGCAGAAACATTCGCCAATCAGTAAAATATAAACAATGGTTCAAATTTTGCGTAACAACTTCAAGCAGCTTTTTCAAATTTCTTGAAATTTTATGCTTAATTTTAGGAATTCGTTGTCGGAAAGAGGCGTAGATTGTCTGCCAAAGATCTTCAAAGATGTGAGACCAATATCGAAAAGAAAAAAACAGAGATGAGAAAGTTGATAAAGCTATTCGACTATTCGAATTGTCTCAGATAATTCGGAGATTCTGGCCAACCTCTCTGATGATTGTGGCGAGATGATCAATGTGAAACAGATGAAGTTCATTTCCGTCTTCTGGCCTGAACACACGACCACCAGCAAAACGTTTTGTTGCTAACATGATCACTCCTGGTGGCAAATCTGTTGCCCTCCTCCAGTGTTCTTTAATCAGAAATAACTATGGCTGTTTCTTTTGGAACCCTATGGCCTTTTTCTCTTGGCTTTCAAGCTGAGGAGGAAACCTATTGGACTAAAAGTGTCTTTTTCTAACTACTTGTCTGAAAACACGAAAGTTCTATTGTGAATACGGAAGCTATTGAAATATTTGGGCTGAGAACTTTTGAAAAAAGAAAGTGTTATAACGTAAAAGGATAAATATTGAGCGAATATCTATCTAATTTCAGTGATGGTGATTCTTATCCTACAAGGGACATTCGGTCATTCAGTGAATACTATATTACAACTTTAGTGATGAATTTTAAAGTTTTTTTTTTAGCACTGCAATTTCAATGTTCTGCTTCCATAAAGAAAATAATGGAGAAAGCTTAGAAAAAATCCAGAATCTCCTTCGCCTATCCTGGTATCTTTCTCCCTTTCCAGGGTTTCTTTTCCTTTACTTCAGGCAAGCATTTCTGTTTGACTCTGGAACTGGCTTTTTATTACTAATACGATTTTGTTAATTTCTTGTGTATATATTGTATCATTGTATATAACTTATTTGGGAAATTTTAAATGTTATTTTCTGCCTGCGCCTCCACTGAAAATTGTACATATTGGAGTCAAGTAGGACTACATAGAGCCGCTGGTATTATGGTGGACGTAGAAAGAATGCTAAGTAAAAATGCGGTATTATGGTGTAAGGTTTATTGTGTGTCAGGGTCAACGAAAGTGAATAGCTAAGTTAAACTAGGACAAGATGAAGACCAGCCTTCCCCATCCCCAAATTCGGCTTTATTATATTTGTACATATGTACAATAAATAATGAAGCTCATGAACCTGTGATCTTTACACAGAAGTCTATTTTAGTGCCTGTAGGAAAAAATGTTGTGACTTGAAAACAATGATAGCAAATCAAACCAAGATAAAAGTGGTTTTCTTTCCGCTTCATTCAGTCGTTCACGTTGCCTTATCTTTCACTCGTGTGGATCTCGCGTGTGAAGATGTGATAATGCGTCGTTCCGTTTACCGTTGTTTTCTGCCATTATACGAATAGTGATTTGGACGACGTGCAAGGAGTGTATCTTGCTATGAATGTTATTCTTATCAGCATTTGATTGATTCTTTCAGCATCAACTCAGAGCTAAAGATCAGATTGAAAGCGATTGATATCGACAGATTTTAGCAAATGGTGAGTGACTCTAGCAAGTCTAGTTCCTTGAATGGGAACCAATCTTTTAGTACAACGGGGTGATTTCTTACGAACATTCTGGTAAAGTTAATTTCTTTTTGTGTACCTCGTTAATGTGGGTGAATACCTTCCTAGCCTGTTCAGGGTTTTCTCTTGTTATGAGAGAAGTCGAGGAGTCCCAATAGAGATGGGAAAAGTGTAGAGGATTCACAAAATTTTCCTGACGCCCCCGGGGTGGTCACACTAATCTGCAATACGGGTGGAAATGAGGCTGAAATTCCATCCCCCTGAAAAGAAATCTTCAATGTGGGAGTCCTATGAAGAGGCAAAATAAATTCTCCCTCCCCTTTTTATGAAAACAAAGAAAAAGTACCAGCGAGAAGATGAAAGAAAACACCAGTGTAACGGCTGGAAAAATCACTATTTGGAGTTCCCCTCCGAAATGCATTGTCGATATGACGGTGTTCACCCAGAGAGCCAAGCAGTACACTCATCCGATTACCGATGGCAGGCTACTGGTCGACCGTGAGGTACAGAACGCATTTAGAAATAACCGTGTCGATCTTTCTGCTCGACAAGCAAAAACGGAAAATTTATCTGTGCATAAAAGATACATTGATGAAATCACTGATATCCTTGGGAGTTAAACCCCAACAGATCATAAATGAGAACGGATATTTCATGTGAGACGTACTATTGCTCACTCCTGAGGACTGCGTGGATACGACCCCTCGTGATCTGATCACCGTGTACATTATCCGCACAGAATACCCGGCCAGCGTCGAATAAGGTCTGATACATGAGAATCCCTCATATTCTCGGAGAGCATACCTTGATGTCACCGCTATTTATACCCCTAAGTAATAAGTAATTATGCCCCTAAATAAATAGTACTCTGAACTAGGAAGTAGATGAGTGTGGTGTTTGAACTGGAAAGTGATAGATCGAAAGTTCCGGTTGGATCTCACTCAAAGACCACATTGCTTTTGCAGGAGAAAGTAGACAATGCAAGGAATATCAAGTCGTGGGAAGAGTAGGGGAGAGCTTCAGCTGTGGAATCTCGGTCCACAGCCCCCCTCAGGGACAAAGGCTCGAACAGGACTAAGGTGAGACTCGGGTTAGCTATACAGAGAAATTTGATCAACATAGTACGACCCAGGATATGACAAACCCTTAAGATAAAGAACATTAAATTTTAACTTTTTAATTTAAGAGCACCCCGTCCATTAGAAACCATCTCCATTCCTTCCGAAAATAAAAGACCCCCACATCCTACTGTAACCAAGGTCATCTTCAAAGACGACTTCAAAAAAAAAAAAAGAAAAAGAAAAAAAAATCAAGTACACCTCGTCCACAATCTTCCATTACAGCCGAAGTTTCCCCATAAAAACAGCTTCTTCTCATTCACCTTAAATTAGCATGCCACAGCTCTGCAAAATGTCTCTCAAAATGGTGCTCACTCCCTCGTATCACAGCTTTCTATTCCTCTCCAGCAAAATCACACAAACTTGAAACCCAACGAAGCCTATTTGTAGGCAACAAAATAGAAAGCAAACTATGCATTAACATGTTCGCCACATGTCTCCTGGTCAGACAAAAGAACAAAGCAGTATGGAAATCGGATATAGGCTTTAAATTACCTGTTATTCGAGTTTGGCGCAATTGTAGACGACTAACGCGAACTTCTTCCAGGTTCCCGGCAAATTTTGGGAATGGTAGATGAGGTTTTTTGAAGGCTTTCTCCGACTTAAATAGGTGTTCCAATAACTAATTTTAAATGGGAATTAAGTTTTAACGTCGATTTTCTTTAATTTTGCTAGAAATAACAACTTCAGTCTTTGGTAATTTCAACCCGGGAAAGATTAACCAAACGAACAACTTGGTATTAAAGTTCAGGAAACGTACATTTCGGGCACTTCTCGATTTTGTTTGAATTCAAACAAACTGAGTGGCAGATGTGAAAACGATATGTGGATTGTTTTTTATTTTTTTCAACGTGGTAGTCCACGTAAATATTACGAGGAACGAGTGAGTTTTTGATTTGTTTTACGTACATTTTGTCCTTGTTTTTGTTCTGTTTCGTGGACAGGAGATTTTTCGCTGTGTCCTGCTGTAAGGAGACATGGGGTATTATGGTGTATGGTGGATTAATTGACGATGGATGGGCTTTCATGGTGAATGGAAAATTGCAAAGAATGATTGGGTCGTGAATCGGTTTAGCTAGGTACAGGATAGTTACTGATCACCAGTCTCAGTTTTGTCCCAACCAATCATTGGTCTTGTGCAAAAGTTGTATAGTATATACAATAAATCACCGTCGAACGTCGAGAAAGGAAGTGATCCCCAAACCGCTGATGGTTTCGTTGTGTGTTTTGTGTCGCGATCTGCCAGTAAGTTACAGCTCGAATTCTTTTCGTACGGAAACTTGACGCTAATTGTGACTAATTTTCATTTTCTTTTCTGATAGTCAGTTCCCAGCAGGCAACAGACGATTTTAAAAAAAAGGAAAGTTTGGAAGTACCGTCAAAAAAGATAGCGGGCAAAGGCCGAATACGCTGCCTTCGACCTCAGCTTGAGGAGGGGGCTAAATTCTCAAGAATGATGAGGCGTATTTAGCCTCCTAAAAAAAGAAAAATATTAGCAGTTCGTCTCGGTAAATCAAGTGCAAGCACTGGAAACAATGATCATTTTCCTGCTAACCAAAGACACAAAACACAGAAGTTTGTTATGGGTGAGCAGGGGAAACTGAAGGAGGCCATCAAAAGCCTAAGCGTCCCGGCTAAAATGTTGGCAGAAGAAGCCATGACATGCGAGACGTCCTGCTACAACGGAGGAGGAGGCGAAGCAGTTGGCAGGAGCCACACTAACAACCAAACGGAATACATGGGCACCGGCAAGATTCGAGTTACCTTGCACGGGATGCCTATGGATATTACTGA
Source organism: Ascarosepion bandense (assembly GCA_037127315.1). Taxonomy (NCBI): domain Eukaryota; kingdom Metazoa; phylum Mollusca; class Cephalopoda; order Sepiida; family Sepiidae; genus Ascarosepion; species Ascarosepion bandense. The sequence continues at coordinate 4,924 of JBBBDQ010013831.1, forward strand.
GGACCTCCTCGAGAGCTCTTCCCCCAGTATGGCCAGGTGGCCGAAGTGAGTAGCTACTACAAGCAAACTTGACTTTCTTACGGGTGATGCCACACATTACAAGTTAGATTAATCGTAAAGTGTTCGGTGAAATACCGAACATTCTGACCTGCCGTGGCCGGTCCATCTAAGCTTAGAAATGTCCAAATCTGGGCATTCGCCTATGCTGTTTTTTTTTCCAAGGTTTTTCGCTTTAACTTCAGGCAAGCATTTTCTACTGTTTGAAGCTCATGAACTGTGATTTTTGCACGGAAATCTATTTTAGTGCCCGGATATTGCTATATAGACCAATCTTAGCATTTGATTAGATTCTTTCAGCATCAGCTTAAGATAAAGATCAGATCGATTGAAAGCGGTTGATATCGACAGATTTTAGCAAATGGTGGTTGACTGTAGCAATTCTGGTTCGCTTGAATAGGGCCCCAGTCTTTAGTACAATGGGGTGGTTTTCTGCGAACATTATCCTGGCTAAGTTAGTTTCTTTTTGTGTACCGAGTTAATGTGAGTTAATGCGTTCCTAGCCTGTTCCCGGCTTTCCTTGTTATGATCAAGTCCAGATTCCCAATCCTCCAGTTCGTTGTTGGTTCGCTTTGACTCGGTTAGTCTTTGATTTTCCAATTCTATTTATTTTCTCTTCCCCGTCTTATCGAATGTGCAACTTGATTTCGCCGTTTGCGGAATACAGCAGTCATTCATGAAAGTTTGTGGGGTAAACAAGTCCTACTAACACTTGTTAGTTTCAATTTGAATATTTTGTTATTTTAGTTTTGGGTATTTCATTTCCGCCTTTTTATTTACATTAAATTTTAAGTATTTTCCTATTATTGTAGATAAAACCAATTTTTTATGTCATGGGTTTTGTTCCATCTTTTAGGTGCCACAGAAAATGGTATTGGTGTGTGTGAAGGATTGGAAGGTGACGGATGAGTTCTGGTGGTAGCGTTGAAGAAATTGTAATGAGTGATTGGATCGTAGAATAGTGTATTTTTATACCTCTAATTTTTGTCTTTGTGCGGTTTAGTTGAGAAACGAAGTTTGGTTACACTGCGTTTTGCTGGGGTTAGACCACAATGGCTGAGTCCTCCCCAGTAAAATGTTGAATCTATGGTACCTCAAGTACCAACCGTTTAGAAGACTAGTGAAAAAAAAAAATGCGGGGGCGCAGTCTCCTACGACCAAATGCGTCTAAAGTACCAGGAGTTCATTAGGGTTAATGAACTCGTTACTGTACCGGAGGACACTAAAATGTTATGCGGCCAGACGATCCTCATACGAACAACCGACGGGAAGACGCGGAAGTTCATTGGCATCTGTAGAGAGATGATGGACGAGACCCTCACAAGCATAAAATATTGCCTAAAATATTGTTTAAGCAATCCCGTGCCATGTGGGACGTACTTTTCTGAAGAGGAGGCTAAGACGATTCTACTGAGACTAATTCTAATCTACCGGGGTAAAAAAAAAAAAAATTGTTACAGTAGAAGAGCAGGACACACTGTCGGACATGTTGGGTGGCAGGACATCTGCCAAAGTCGTGACCTACAAAGAATCCTGTGCTGACACTGGAAACCTCGTACTTTTGGTTAAGGAAAAGGCAGTAGCAGAGGAGGAGGAGGTAGAAAACGCTCCTCCCATCCTTCCAACCCAACGAAGGAAAATGAAAAGTAAAAGGAACCGCGACGTTTACTTCCAGAGCAAGAAACTGGACGGTGGAGAGACAGGGGGGATCTATATTTGCTAGATCGTTCCACTGGTTGAGCTAGACGGCCACAAAGTGCCCGAGTGGCGTTAGATGGAAGGCCTAGACTGGCTGGACAAGCTTAACTTCTGGCAACAGCTAGCTAGATTAGTGCTGCGGAAATTAGTAGGGAGGGGTATCGGAAATGGATGGTGGAAGAGGCAGGATAGCATTAGGTCTTTCACCGCTGACTATATCCATCGATTCTTCCGAGCTTCAGGCTAACAATGTGAAGACGCTTAAAGATTGTCTGTCTCAGGCAGAGGTAGGGGTGGGATCCCTAGAAATAGAATTAACTAGGCAGGTCCTGGAACGGTTGGCTAGAAAGCGTTACCAGGGTCATTTAAGTATAGGTTAAAGATGTTTAACGAAGCCGTGAACAGACTTCGAATCGCGCAAAAAAGATCCGTCTGAGAGTGACCATCTATAGATTCGAGATGGTCAAGACCCGGAAGGTGCGTACTCTGAGGTCGAACGACAATACGTGCGAGGCGTTTCGGCGGCAGTTTGAGTACTTTACCAAGACCTTGTGTCAGTGATGAGTTTCGCAAGTTATTTACAGCTTTCCTCAAGCGGTCCGACTGAAGCAGCAAGTGGGATCACGGAGGGTGAAGTTCTTGGCATTGAAGTGGGTCAATATTGCAAGTCTCCGGGATTTGATGGTCTACCCTACGAATTGTACTTAAGGCTGTCACATCTTTGTACCGATATTGACGGTGGTGTTCGAAACTGGTTCACGTACCCGGCCAAGATTTCAGGGTGAGGTGCGCTAAAGTCGAAAGTGTAGGAAGAGACTTAGATGATTACAAGCCCATAACTCTGCTAAACACAGGGTCAAAGATTTTTGGCAAAGATCTTGGCGGGGTGCTTGCAGTCACTTGCCGAGATTTTGACCATCGAGAAGGAAGTCGACCTTGACCTTGACGGACATTTGAACTACTGCCCCTCCCCCAACATAATTGCCATGACTCGAATAAGATGATCCAATGATGAAATCAATAAAAATTCTGCCAATAACCCTGTTACCCTCACGATTCATTTTATTGAACACTATATATCAGACTGAAAGCACTGGAAGTTGAGCTGGTTTTGCTCGAAGAGGTCCCCGTTTTTGTTCATCCCACCCTATATCGAACACTTACAGTAACATTCCCGTGAGATGTCGCTGGTCTCAACTCTGATGGCCACAAACAATGAAATGTGCCAAGGATCAATAAGCGAGGCTATAAAAACAAAACCCTTACCTACAAGCGAGACTAACCAATGAAGTGTTCAGCTTTAACATTTTTAAGGAATGAGTTTTACAGACCTATTAAATGCCGACGCTATTATAGAGGAAATAAAAATCAGAATCTTCTTGAAAAGAGGATTAAAAACATTGTTCAATCAGAAGAATGGGATTTGACACGCTAATTCGAGGAGAACCATATTAGCCTGATGACTTGAATATAAACTATAGCACGCAAACCAAAAAAATAGTCAGGATGCGTAATCAGAAGCTCAAGAATTAAATATTTGCAGCTGAGAGTGAAAATTCGAAACGTCAACCAAAAGAATGGCGGACTACAGAATAAAACCTAAAATCTAACTCTTTGTTCGAAGATTGCACCTTCAATTATCAAACCAGGGTCGGTGTAAGGGTTTTATGAGCCCCACCTCGAATCTTAATTTTCAAGAGATACTATTCAAATATAATATAAATGTTACCATTGCTATTCTAATTATGTCCAATAATGGATTATGTACTTTAACAGGTGAAAGGTTAACAAAAAAAATGAAAAATACAGTGTCTAAATACAGACTTGTCAATAGAACATTCCATCTTAAATACAGATTACATTAGTGACCTATCACAATAGAACATTCCATCTTGGAGTTGTCTTGCATAACATCCCGTGCGTTCGTTAAGTGGTGTTATTTCTTCTACCTTTGAAGGCGATCAAAGTGTAGTATCTGTGCTCGTAAGATTGAAGTTGTGTTGGCGATTCTTTTAACAACTTCAAGTGTCGGTTTTTCGGTTCGCAGGGAGAGTGTTGGCGATCGGAAAGCCTCCGTCGACAGGAGGACAATGACCAGGAGAAGCCTAGAGAGTTCGGTTCCTCCCACAACGGCGTCCTGTGGAGACAACTTGATGGGGATCGTCAGAGATCTTGCCGAGGTAGACGACATAATACCTCACCGAGTCCAATCGATGGCTTCAATGCCTTCCACATCGGCGTGGTGTGGAGAAAGAATGAGTGGCAGGTCTCACGGACGAATGGTCAAGATTCAGAAACGGTGTCCATGTCAGCGGAGGAAAAGGAGAATTTGGCAGTCCATTTCGATGGACCCGAAAAGAACCAGAATCGCCCATCCCTTCCACCTCTGGTTGGAAGGGTAGAACGTGAGAAAGGGCTCAGGAGAAGTACGCGAAATATTTCCGGGCACCGAATTGCTGTGTGCCGGAGAACCTGTCGGCATTTGAACCAAGAATAATCTCCCTGCTGACCAAGGGCCCAAAAGTTTGTGGGTGTCAGTAGGGAGAACATCGAAGCTATCAAGTCACTCAAAATTTAAAGCCAAGGAGGATACGCTATGTGAGACGTCACCGCCCGGCACGGCAAGAGGAAGCAAACTGGTTGGCCAGGCAACCTCACCACAAAACGCTCCGCTCAAACGGAGTACATGGCGACCCGCAAGACTAAACATTGCGGGGTTCCCATGGACATCACTGAAGATCACATGGGCGCCTTCTTCAAATATGGAAAGGTGGCGGATGTATCATCGGTGATTCCGAAATCAGGATTTATGACTGGCGACATGACCCTGCAGGTGACGATGACTCAAAGGAAGAGTTCACTGACATCCCAAGCATTCTCACCTGCAGGGGAAGGCGGTCAATGTATGTGGTGGTGGAGGGCAAGGAGACTGTTTGCTGGTGGGTCTGGGGAGCGTAGGAAAGCGTGTCCAAAGAATCCGCCCCAAAAGACCTTCAGCATAACAGCCAGCAGTACCTTCAACAGTACCAGCAGATGCACCTTCTAAAGGAAGTGGAGAATGGCAGACAGTTGAAAAGGGGAAAAACGCGTCCACCACCGGAGGGAGTCTTCACCGGCTTAAAATCCTGTGTCATCGAGCGCCCGCGTCGCCAGGAAACCACCTCCGCCGCCCCAATCACTCCACAGAAGTCGAGGGAAAAGCAGAGAATATGGAAACAAAGCGGTTAATGTCTCTGACACCCAGCAGAGACGAGGAGGAAGATCAGCAAGAGAGCCCAAAAGCCCCAGAAGAGTAGGAGCAGTGAAAAAGCGGCATACACTAAGGCTAAATGTTCATCCCTACCAGTATCGCCGGAAAGGGCGTCTTATGCGGATAAGGCAAAGCCTTCCCTCCTCCCCTCAAAAACATGCCCAGTCCCCGACCTTTTAAACTGACTTCTTTAACTCCCTGCCCCTACTACTCTCTCTCCAAAGAAAAAAAAAAGTTCCCTTCCCCAGGGAGAAGGCTTCAATAGGAGGCTATAAAGGGACATATCCAGGGACTGGTCGGCCTGGGCACTCTGACCCACTTAAGCTGCCCTTGACTAACTTTGGTGGATAGCAAGTCCACTGAAGACCCCTAAAACTTCCCAAAGGCCCCCGGCGTGAGCCTTGCCTGGTTCGTGGCACGGGGGTAACCTGAGGTGCAGGAACACATAAATGAAGCCAAGCAGGTTCTACAAAGAAAGAGATAATGTACAGGAGTGGAACTCCTGAACTCAAAATGTCTAAGAATTGTGCAGAGGGGGGTTTCCCAGTTCATACCCTCCCATCCTCCCTGCTTATATAGGGTAATCAAACTAACCTACCTACAGACGTTGGCCAGGGTTGTCCAAGACGAACAGGATTCGTCAGACGTAGGGAACAGGTTCCCTTGGACAGTCCGTCGGTGTCCCTGCCACTGAGATTTCTATCCGGTATATATGACTGAGTAAGTCTCTTTTCTATTTTCAGGTCTAAAATTCTTATGTGCTGTCTAATGACTGTCGTTTATTCAGCATATGGGAACCGGCATGCCAGAGGCGTTTCTTTGCTGGTCAGACATACCCTAGATGCGAGTGGACCTCCCATATCAGGTACCGGGAGCCGGTTGATTGTGACCGATATGGCATTAGAAAAGCAACTCGTTCCGGTTGATTGCGGTTTATGCGCCCAATGATCAAGGTGAGCGGGTCTTTTTTTGACTGTTAGACCCCTTCCTGGTGGATTCAACACGACTAATCCTAGTGAGGACTGGAATGCCATCCTGAACCCCAAATGGGATAAGGGAGGGGGGTGTTAGCGGGAGGAGAGGTGATCGTAGCTTGGTTAACATCATTGAGATTTTGGCTTCGTTGATAGATACCGGGTCGATCATGCGAGTGGGAGTATGTGGACGTGGGCGCGTAGTTGGCCCTCTACCAAGGTAGTTAGCTACCTGGATAGAGTGTTAAACCGACAGACTTCTTAGAATACACAACGTTCACAGGTTAGGTTATACGGATCACAAACTTGTTTGTGCCCGTGTAGCGTTAGAATTTAGGGCTAGAATGGCTGGTTACTGGAAGTTCAATCAGTCCTTACTGGACAGGCAGGACTCTTGGTGCCAGCTAATTGGTGCAGCGGGCGGAATTAACTAGGGGAGACATTGGGAGTAAGTGGTGGGAGAACCTTAAGGATAGCATTAGGTCTTTCGCCACTCAATATAGCCAACAAGGCGAAAACACTTGAGCTAATTACTCCCGGGCAGGAGGTTGGTGGGGATCCCTCAAGATAGCTAAGGAGGCCCTTGAGCGTTACTTGGATCAAGGTAATTGGACGCCAGATGTCTTCCAAAGCTGTGAGCTTGGGCGCGTATCTGCGCAGGGAGAAATTCGTCGAGGCGGCGATCCCGCTACCGTTAAAGAGGTGCGCGACCCGGCGGAACGTCTCCTTCGTGACGGCGATATGTGTGAGGCGTTTCAGCGAAGTCTACGCGGCTTTGAAGAAGGTCAGCAGTGGCAAGTCGCCTGGTTTGGATAGTTTTGCCCTATGAATTGTACTTGAGGCGATTGCGCATTTTTGTCCCGATCTTGACTGTTGTGTTCAACAACTGGTTCCGGCAGGGAGCCATCGCCTGTTCACCAGGGGGTGTGGTCACGCTTTTGAGAAAAGGCAAGAATGTTGGAGGAATTAGATGGTTACAGGCCCATAACTCTGCTAAACACAGTTAAAGATTTTGGCCAAGATCCTGACGAATCGCTTGCAGCTAGTTGCAGTCTGTTGGGACCTGATCAGACTTGTGCTGCTGAAGGGCCGAACAATTCAGAGCAACCTGCACTTGATCCTACGATCTCCAAGGGTGTAAAGAACGACGATAATACTGCGCTGATCAATTTGGATCAATCAAGGAATTTGATAAGGGATTTGACCATGGCTACCTGGCTGCTGTCCTGCAGACCGCCGCATTCGCACCTGACTTCTGCCGCTGGATTGATCTCCTGTATCGCTCCCCCACGGCTGTAGTACAGGGGAACAGGAAGCTGTCGAGCGCTTTTGCGCTGTCTAGGTCGATCCGACAGGGTTGTCCACTGTCGTCCTTACTTTGTCTTGGCGTTGGGCCTCTCCTTCGCCGGCTAAAAGACAGGACGTACAGTCCGACCCTACGCGGAATCGCTGTCCCTGGTGGTGCTCGAGGCAGGATTCTGCGTACGCCAATGACGTAACGACTTTGTGTCTCCTCCCGGAGTGACGAGCGGTACAGAGGCAGCAGACGGTACAAAGAGGGTGCCTGGAAGGGTTCTACCTTCCGGGGCCCGCTGACTGGACGGACGGTCCTGTTCGCATTCTTGGAGTGTGGTTTGGGCCGGACTTACGGTTAAAGAAGAGGTGGTCTGAAATACAGGCAAAAGTCGGCGCGTCGGTCGTGATTTTGGCGTCGAAGGAATTTGTCCTTAAAGGGCTTGGCAGAGGTGTGTTCTACATATCTTTCCCAAGATCCTTTACCGGCTGTCTGTACTTCCCCTTTATGATGGACGTGAGGAGGCGATCGAGCGATTTACTATTCTTTCTTTGGAGGGAGCTTTTAAACATCCACGTCGACAAAGGTGTGTTACCAACGTCATGTCATGGGGGTCTGGGAATGCACACTTGGAAGTCACAAGCTTGCTTCAAGGGTGGTTTCTCAGGCGCGTTGATGGAAGATCGGTCCTTTCGGGGGTAATGAGGTTATGTTGTTGTCGCTCACCCTATCACTCCCCCGATCATGAGGCGGTGCCGTAAGCCTCATGGGCGATAGTAGTTCTTCCTCGAGTGTAGGAAAGCCTTGCGGAGGCTGTGCACGGTCTAGTGACATTTCACAGCCTAGAAAAGTCTTCTTTCGGAGATTAGTGGTGAACGTGTCGCAAAGGACCCACTACGGGAGAAGCTCGGCATGTCGGAGAATGGTTTCTCGTATTGGTCTTGGGCGCCCGGGTGCAGATTATCTTGGCAACAGTTTTCTGATCCTGGCGATTAGCTCGGAATCGGTTGTCTCAATGACATGCGTTTCATAAAAGGGGCATGGCGGATTTGCCAGATTGTGAACGCTGCAACCTTGGTTTAAAGGAGACGTCCTCGCACGCCTACCATTGTTCGCAGGTTCGTCCGTTGTGGGATCGTGTCGGCGAGTTGACTGCTCGTATCGCGCCGCATGAGCTCCTGCTCATTGATCGTGCGCCACGTGAGTGTGTCGCCCCCGTTTTCCGGAGTGAAGCAGATGTGTTCCTATCGCTACTGGCCACGGCTCGGGTGATGACACTGCGGACGACGCAACTGGAGGAAGTCTTGCGGGGTAGCTGTCTTTCACATCAGGATTTGATCCGATATTTTGAGCATCAGCTCAAATGAAGGTTAAAACTGATTGGAAACGGTTTCGACAGATTTCAGCAAAAGGTGGATAAATGTGGCAAAGCCTGGTGCGCGTGACTGGGGCTAGCCTTGATTTTCTCTTTTAGGCCTGTGATCACATCAGGGTGAATTCCTTTCGAACCCTCCCCCTGGGCCGGTCTGTCTAAGTTCCTTTTTGTGTACCTAGTTAATGTCAACGAGTGTTTCCCGGCACTGTCTTTTGTTATGATCCAGCTCAAGATTTCCCACTTCCGTTTAATTTTTTGGTCACGTTTCATCTCGTCTGGGTCAATGTCCTCTTCATTTTTCCTCAGTCCAATTTATTTTCTCTTCACTCGTCTGTGAAAAGAGAGCCTTTTGATTTTCTCCTTTAGGCAGAATACAGCGGCTTCTTTGTTTTTGAGGGTGGGTTGGGTCCAGGTAACATGTCTTATATTTTCAGTTTTTTTTTTTTTCCGGGAAAATTGTTTTCATACCCCTCCCCATCATGTCATTTTATGTATGAATTTTTATATATTTTTGTACCATATAAAAAAAAAATTTTTTAAATTGTAATTTTTATGTACATCTGGATTTTTCGGTCCCCAGAATGCATTGCGGTATTGTGGTGCATGATGGACCAATTGATGGATAAATTTTTTATGGTGATTGAAAAAAATTGTACAGTATGTCCGAGTCACGAGTCAGATTAGCTAGGTATAGTAGATAAACGAAAGACACTTAGAGTTTTTTTCCCCACCCTTTTCTTGCGGCCTTGTGCCATAAAAACTGTATATAAATTTTAAATAAAACATTCCATCTTAATGTTTTGCGGCAATTTTTATCATTGAAGATTTGGAAAAAAAAAGTGTGAGGGGGGTAATGAATAATTAACAGGGTAATTAATTGTTCTTGGTGCTTAGCATGAGTAAAACAAATTCACGGATTTGGAAAAACCCAAAATGACATGAGAAATTTTCATCCTTTGCTCAATTGAGCTTAGTTTACTCAGTGTTATTGAAAGCGTGAGTCAAAACGGCCCGGTCTGGTCGGAGGAATAATACGCACCGATCTTATTACTTCCCATATTATTGCTTTTAAAAGTGATAGTAAATAGATTCAGAGAAAAAATAAAAATACATAATTACTGAAAAAGGCCACGACTGTTAAAGATATGATCCTAAATAAAGTTAATATTCAAAGCGATAATAGAACGTCTTATCTTTAAAATTGAAACAAAGGATTCACCTTTGAAAGATGTTTTGAAATTTTCAGGGAGAAGGATTTCTTGCTTTTTGTTTAGTGAAAAGGTCCACAAAGGTTAGTGACCAATTGGTAATTATATTTAAGAAAATATAGAGGATGACTTGGAGCAACACTGTAACTGACTTGTGAGCGAGAAATATGATGGTAAATACTAAGCTATAAAAGACAAAATGGACAAGTTAAACAAAACGCGACAAAATATTGACTTGGAAATGTCATCCAAGAAGAAAGGCAAAGAGCTAGAGAAAATGGTTTGATATACACATTAGAGATTGTATTCATTGAAAGAACAGGAAATTTGGTATTTTACAAAAACGGAAGGGTCAACTAACAATACAACCTTCATTACAGTATTTTTCTATACAAGTCGCACAAAAATTATGTTTTCAGAAAACATGGCGTCGTTTAGACGCATTTGTTCTGAATTTCCGATTGACCCTGGTTTCAATACCCAGAACTTTTCGTAGGAAATTAAACATTTCTGCAGAAAGAGTACATGGTTTAGTCAGAAGATTCGTGCTGCTCGTTAAACCCATTTGTGTTGACTTCGTTTACCCATTTTGATTAAGAAGTCACACTTTCTAGGATTTCTTTGAGAGAACCTAGAAAAGGTTTTTCCACTGAAAATTTAAATATCCTAAGAGTTTTCAGTCATTAGCTGTTAAAGATTAAACTAGTTTAATCAAAATATAAAATGAGAACATGTTGCGGTCGACTCAAGTCCGTTGAACTGCAGAGTACCATACATTTATACACGCTTGGACGATCATGTCTCGAAGACATGACTGGGCAGAGAAGATTTTTCTGCAGTAGGTTGTCATTACTTTTCTGCGATAGATGGTTGCCAACCAAGGCTACAGAACCCAATCTGTGTTGCTATTTAACCCATAGCTCGAGGGGGAAGCGACAGATTAATAATTTTCCAAAGGGTATTTGCACATGGTGAATACAGCGAATACGACTGGGATTCGAACTTGTCTCGACGATTTCTCGTTCCAAGTTGATATCCACTGCACTACAGTCACGTCGGGAATTAAGCGAATATAAAGATCTTTTGATCGCTTTGTAAGCTGTCATATCCGCAATCGCTTTCGATTGATTATGCGTGCATAAGAAAAATGCGATTGGCATTGGCAAAAAGTTACATCAAAGTTTCGTATTCATTATTAGTTGCTAATTTGAGCTCCAGTCGTGGATAGGAACTCGAGAATGAAAGTCAGACAAGAGATTCAATCAAGATCTTGGAATTGATTTTTTTTTATTACGCTTCTGTATACGTGATAAAATTGAAACGAAAAGAGCAAGCAAGATGTTAAGTTCTGTTGAAACAAAGTGACAAATGTTCTTTCCATTTCTCGTTTGACTATTAATGAATTTTTTTCATGGTTAACT
>JBBBDQ010013840.1:0-30764 GCA_037127315.1 Ascarosepion bandense
CCCCTTATATCTTGGTACCGAACTCCATGGACTACCACCAAATTGATTATTATGTGCTGGGCGCATTTGAGCAAGAGACCAACAAAACTCTTTCTAAATCACCCCTTACATCTTGGTACCTATCTCCATGGACTACCACCCACTTGATTATTATGTGCTGGGCGCAGTTGAGCAAGAGACCAACAAAACTCTTTCTAAATCACCCCTTACATCTTGGTACCCTAACTCCATGGACTGCCACCCACTTGATTATTATGTGCTGGGCGCAGTTGAGCAAGAGACCAACAAAACTCTTTCTAAATCACCCCTTACATCTTGGTACCTATCTCCATGGACTACCACCCACTTGATTATTATGTACTTTGGTACAGTTGAGCAAGCCAACAAAACTCTTTCTAAATCACCCCTTACATCTTGGTACCTATCTCCATGGACTACCACCCACTTGATTATTATGTGCTGGGCGCAGTTGAGCAAGAGACCAACAAAACTCTCTAAATCACCCCTTACATCTTGGTACCTAACTCCATGGACTACCACCAAATTGATTATTATGTGCTGGGCGCAGTTGAGCAAGAGACCAACAAAACTCTTTCTAAATCACCCCTTACATCTTGGTACCGAACTCCATGGACTACCACCCACTTGATTATTATGTGCTGGGCGCAGTTGAGCAAGAGACCAACAAAACTCTTTCTAAATCACCCCTTACATCTTGGTACCGAACTCCATGGACTACCACCAAATTGATTATTATGTGCTGGGCGCATTTGAGCAAGAGACCAACAAAACTCTTTCTAAATCACCCCTTACATCTTGGTACCTAACTCCATGGACTACCACCAACTTGATTATTATGTGCTGGGCGCAGTTGAGCAAGAGACCAACAAAACTCTTTCTAAATGCCCCTTACATCTTGGTACCTATCTCCATGGACTACCACCCACTTGATTATTATGTGCTGGGCACAGTTGAGCAAGAGACCAACAAAACTCTTTCTAAATCACCCCTTACATCTTGGTACCGAACTCCATGGACTACCCACCAAATTGATTATTATGTGCTGGGCGCAGTTGAGCAAGAGACCAACAAAACTCTTTCTAAATCACCCCTTACATCTTGGTACCGAACTCCATGGACTACCACCAAATTGATTATTATGTGCTAGGCGCAGTTGAGCAAGAGACCAACAAAACTCTTTCTAAATCACCCTTACATCTTGGTACCTATCTCCATGGACTACCACCCACTTGATTATTATGTGCTGGGCGCAGTTGAGCAAGAGACCAACAAAACTCTTTCTAAATCTACCCCTTACATCTTGGTACCGAACTCCATGGACTACCACCAAATTGATTATTATGTGCTGGGCGCAGTTGAGCAAGAGACCAACAAAACTCTTTCTAAATCACCCCTTACATCTTGGTACCTAACTCCATGGACTACCGCAACAGTTATTATGTGCTGGGCGCATTTGAGCAAAGGACCAACAAAACTCTTTCTAAATCACCCCTTACATCTTGGTACCGAACTCCATGGACTACCACCAACTTGATTATTATGTGCTGGGCGCAGTTGAGCAAGAGACCAACAAAACTCTTTCTAAATCACCCCTTACATCTTGGTACCGAACTCCATGGACTACCACCAAATTGATTATTATGTGCTGGGCGCATTTGAGCAAGAGACCAACAAAACTCTTTCTAAATCACCCCTTACATCTTGGTACGAACTCCATGGACTACCACCAAATTGATTATTATGTGCTGGGCGCAGTTGAGCAAGAGACCAACAAAACTCTTTCTAAATCACCCCTTACATCTTGGTACCGAACTCCATGGACTACCACCAAATTGATTATTATGTGCTGGGCGCAGTTGAGCAAGAGACCAACAAAAACTCTTTCTAAATCACCCCTTACATCTTGGTACCGAACTCCATGGACTACCACCAACTTGATTATTATGTGCTGGGCGCATTTGAGCAAGAGACCAACAAAACTCTTTCTAAATCACCCCTTACATCTTGGTACCGAACTCCATGGACTACCACCAAATTGATTATTATGTGCTGGGCGCATTTGAGCAAGAGACCAACAAAACTCTTTCTAAATCACCCCTTACATCTTGGTACCGAACTCCATGGACTACCACCAAATTGATTATTATGTGCTGGGCGCAGTTGAGCAAGAGACCAACAAAACTCTTTCTAAATCACCCCTTACATCTTGGTACCGAACTCCATGGACTACCACCAAATTGATTATTATGTGCTGGGCGCAGTTGAGCAAGAGACCAACAAAACTCTTTCTAAATCACCCCTTACATCTTGGTACCGAACTCCATGGACTACCACCAACTTGATTATTATGTGCTGGGCGCATTTGAGCAAGAGACCAACAAAACTGCTCTAAATCACCCCTTACATCTTGGTACCGAACTCCATGGACTACCACCAAATTGATTATTATGTGCTGGGCGCATTTGAGCAAGAGACCAACAAAACTCTTTCTAAATCACCCCTTACATCTTGGTACGAACTCCATGGACTACCACCAAATTGATTATTATGTGCTGGGCGCAGTTGAGCAAGAGACCAACAAAACTCTTTCTAAATCACCCCTTACATCTTGGTACCGAACTCCATGGACTACCACCAAATTGATTATTATGTGCTGGGCGCAGTTGAGCAAGAGACCAACAAAACTCTTTCTAAATCACCCCTTACATCTTGGTACCGAACTCCATGGACTACCACCAAATTGATTATTATGTGCTGGGCGCATTTGAGCAAGAGACAACAAAACTCTTTCTAAATCACCCCTTACATCTTGGTACCGAACTCCATGGACTACCACCAAATTGATTATTATGTGCTGGGCGCAGTTGAGCAAGAGACCAACAAAACTCTTTCTAAATCACCCCTTACATCTTGGTACCTATCTCCATGGACTACCACCCACTTGATTATTATGTGCTGGGCGCAGTTGAGCAAGAGACCAACAAAACTCTTTCTAAAATCACCCCTTACATCTTGGTACCGAACTCCATGGACTACCACCAAATTGATTATTATGTGCTGGGCGCAGTTGAGCAAGAGACCAACAAAACTCTTTCTAAATCACCCCTTACATCTTGGTACCGAACTCCATGGACTACCACCAACTTGATTATTATGTGCTGGGCGCATTTGAGCAAGAGACCAACAAAACTCTTTCTAAATCACCCCTTACATCTTGGTACCGAACTCCATGGACTACCACCAAATTGATTATTATGTGCTGGGCGCATTTGAGCAAAGAACCAACAAAACTCTTTCTAAATCACCCCTTACATCTTGGTACCGAACTCCATGGACTACCACCAAATTGATTATTATGTGCTGGGCGCAGTTGAGCAAGAGACCAACAAAACTCTTTCTAAATCACCCCTTACATCTTGGTACCGAACTCCATGGACTACCACCAACTTGATTATTATGTGCTGGGCGCATTTGAGCAAGAGACCAACAAAACTCTTTCTAAATCACCCCTTACATCTTGGTACCGAACTCCATGGACTACCACCAAAATTGATTATTATGTGCTGGGCGCATTTGAGCAAGAAACCAACAAAACTCTTTCTAAATCACCCCTTACATCTTGGTACCGAACTCCATGGACTACCACCAAATTGATTATTATGTGCTGGGCGCATTTGAGCAAGAGACCAACAAAACTCTTTCTAAATCACCTTACATCTTGGTACCGAACTCCATGGACTACCACCAACTTGATTATTATGTGCTGGGCGCATTTGAGCAAGAGACCAACAAAACTCTTTCTAAATCACCCCTTACATCTTGGTACCGAACTCCATGGACTACCACCAACTTGATTATTATGTGCTGGGCGCAGTTGAGCAAGAGACCAACAAAACTCTTTCTAAATCACCCCTTACATCTTGGTACCGAACTCCATGGACTACCACCAAATTGATTATTATGTGCTGGGCGCATTTGAGCAAGAGACCAACAAAACTCTTTCTAAATCACCCCTTACATCTTGGTACCGAACTCCATGGACTACCACCAAATTGATTATTATGTGCTGGGCGCAGTTGAGCAAGAGACCAACAAAACTCTTTCTAAATCACCCCTTACATCTTGGTACCGAACTCCATGGACTACCACCAAATTGATTATTATGTGCTGGGCGCAGTTGAGCAAGAGACCAACAAAACTCTTTCTAAATCACCTTACATCTTGGTACCGAACTCCATGGACTACCACCAACTTGATTATTATGTGCTGGGCGCATTTGAGCAAGAGACCTTAAAACTCTTTCTAAATCACCCCTTACATCTTGGTACCGAACTCCATGGACTACCACCAAATTGATTATTATGTGCTGGGCGCATTTGAGCAAGAGACCAACAAAACTCTTTCTAAATCACCCCTTACATCTTGGTACCGAACTCCATGGACTACCACCAAATTGATTATTATGTGCTGGGCGCAGTTGAGCAAGAGACCAACAAAACTCTTCTAAATCACCCCTTACATCTTGGTACCGAACTCCATGGACTACCACCAAATTGATTATTATGTGCTGGGCGCAGTTGAGCAAGAGACCAACAAAACTCTTTCTAAATCACCCCTTACATCTTGGTACCGAACTCCATGGACTACCACCAACTTGATTATTATGTGCTGGGCGCATTTGAGCAAGAGACCAACAAAACTCTTTCTAAATCACCCCTTACATCTTGGTACCGAACTCCATGGACTACCACCAAATTGATTATTATGTGCTGGGCGCATTTGAGCAAGAGACCAACAAAACTCTTTCTAAATCACCCCTTACATCTTGGTACCGAACTCCATGGACTACCACCAAATTGATTATTATGTGCTGGGCGCAGTTGAGCAAGAGACCAACAAAACTCTTTCTAAATCACCCCTTACATCTTGGTACCGAACTCCATGGACTACCACCAAATTGATTATTATGTGCTGGGCGCGTTCGAGGCAAGAGACCAACAAAACTCTTTCTAAATCACCCCTTACATCTTGGTACCGAACTCCATGGACTACCACCAAATTGATTATTATGTGCTGGGCGCATTTGAGCAAGAGACCAACAAAACTCTTTCTAAATCACCCCTTACATCTTGGTACCGAACTCCATGGACTACCACCAAATTGATTATTATGTGCTGGGCGCAGTTGAGCAAGAGACCAACAAAACTCTTTCTAAATCACCCCTTACATCTTGGTACCTATCTCCATGGACTACCACCCACTTGATGACCCAGCCAATGCTGGGCGCAGTTGAGCAAGAGACCAACAAAACTCTTTCTAAATCACCTTACATCTTGGTACCGAACTCCATGGACTACCACCAAATTGATTATTATGTGCTAGGCGCAGTTGAGCAAGAGACCAACAAAACTCTTTCTAAATCACCCCTTACATCTTGGTACCGAACTCCATGGACTACCACCAACTTGATTATTATGTGCTGGGCACATTTGAGCAAGAGACCAACAAAACTCTTTCTAAATCACCTTACATCTTGGTACCGAACTCCATGGACTACCACCAAATTGATTATTATGTGCTGGGCGCATTTGAGCAAGAGACCAACAAAACTCTTTCTAAATCACCCCTTACATCTTGGTACCGAACTCCATGGACTACCGCAAATTGATTATTATGTGCTGGGCGCAGTTGAGCAAGAGACCAACAAACTCTTTCTAAATCACCCCTTACATCTTGGTACCGAACTCCATGGACTACCACCAACTTGATTATTATGTGCTGGGCGCATTTGAGCAAGAGACCAACAAAACTCTTTCTAAATCACCCCTTACATCTTGGTACCGAACTCCATGGACTACCACCAATTGATTATTATGTGCTGGGCGCATTTGAGCAAGAGACCAACAAAACTCTTTCTAAATCACCCCTTACATCTTGGTACCGAACTCCATGGACTACCACCCAAATTGATTATTATGTGCTGGGCGCATTTGAGCAAGAGACCAACAAAACTCTTTCTAAATCACCCCTTACATCTTGGTACCGAACTCCATGGACTACCACCAACTTGATTATTATGTGCTGGGCGCATTTGAGCAAGAGACCAACAAAACTCTTTCTAAATCACCCCTTACATCTTGGTACCGAACTCCATGGACTACCACCAAATTGATTATTATGCTGGGCGCATTTGAGCAAGAGACCAACAAAACTCTTTCTAAATCACCCCTTACATCTTGGTACCGAACTCCATGGACTACCACCAAATTGATTATTATGTGCTGGGCGCAGTTGAGCAAGAGACCAACAAAACTCTTTCTAAATCACCCCTTACATCTTGGTACCGAACTCCATGGACTACCACCAAATTGATTATTATGTGCTGGGCGCATTTGAGCAAGAGACCAACAAAACTCTTTCTAAATCACCCCACTTACATCTTGGTACCGAACTCCATGGACTACCACCAAATTGATTATTATGTGCTGGGCGCAGTTGGGCAAGAGACCAACAAAACTCTTTCTAAATCACCCCTTACATCTTGGTACCGAACTCCATGGACTACCACCAAATTGATTATTATGTGCTGGGCGCAGTTGAGGCAAGAGACCAACAAAAAACTCTTTCTAAATCACCCCTTACATCTTGGTACCTAACTCCATGGACTACCACCCACTTGATTATTATGTGCTGGGCGCAGTTGAGCAAGACCAACAAAACTCTTTCTAAAATCACCCCTTACATCTTGGTACCTAACTCCATGGACTACCACCCACTTGATTTGGCCAATATTGCTGGGCGCATTTGAGCAAGAGACCAACAAAACTCTTTCCAAATCACCCCTTACATCTTGGTACCTAACTCCATGGACTACCACCAAATTGATTATTATGTGCTGGGCGCATTTGAGCAAGAGACCAACAAAACTCTTTCTAAATCACCCCTTACATCTTGGTACCGAACTCCATGGACTACCACCAAATTGATTATTATGTGCTGGGCGCAGTTGAGCAGAACCAACAAAACTCTTTAGAAATCACCCCTTACATCTTGGTACCTATCTCCATGGACTACCACCCACTTGATTATTATGTGCTGGACGCATTTGAGCAAGAGACCAACAAAACTCTTTCTAAATCTCCCATACATCTTGGTACCGAACTCCATGGACTACCACCAAATTGATTATTATGTGCTGGGCGCATTTGAGCAAGAGACCAACAAAACTCTTTCTAAATCACCCCTTACATCTTGGTACCGAACTCCATGGACTACCACCAAATTGATTATTATGTGCTGGGCGCATTTGAGCAAGAGACCAACAAAACTCTTTCTAAATCACCCCTTACATCTTGGTACCGAACTCCATGGACTACCACCAAATTGATTATTATGTGCTGGGCGCAGTTGAGCAAGAGACCAACAAAACTCTTTCTAAATCACCCCTTACATCTTGGTACCTATCTCCATGGACTACCACCCACTTGATTATTATGTGCTGGACGCATTTGAGCAAGAGACCAACAAAACTCTTTCTAAATCACCCCTTACATCTTGGTACCGAACTCCATGGACTACCACCAAATTGATTATTATGTGCTGGGCGCATTTGAGCAAGGAACCAACAAAACTCTTTCTAAATCCCCCCTTGGTACTAACTCCATGGACTACCACCAAATTGATTATTATGTGCTGGGCGCATTTGAGCAAGAGACCAACAAAACTCTTTCTAAATCACCCCTTACATCTTGGTACCGAACTCCATGGACTACCACCAAATTGGTCAATGTATTGCTGGGCGCAGTTGGGCAAGAGACCAACAAAACTCTTTCTAAATCACCCCTTACATCTTGGTACCTATCTCCATGGACTACCACCCCACTTGATTATTATGTGCTGGACGCATTTGAGCAAGAGACCAACAAAACTCTTTCTAAATCACCTTACATCTTGGTACCGAACTCCATGGACTACCACCAAATTGATTATTATGTGCTGGGCGCATTTGAGCAAAGAGCTTGGCAAACTCTTTCTAAATCACCCCTTACATCTTGGTACCTAACTCCATGGACTACCACCCACTTGATTATTATGTGCTGGGCGCAGTTGAGCAAGAGACCAACAAAACTCTTTCTAAATCACCCCTTACATCTTGGTACCGAACTCCATGGACTACCACCAAATTGATTATTATGTGCTGGGCGCATTTGAGCAAGAGACCAACAAAACTCTTTCTAAATCACCCCTTACATCTTGGTACCTATCTCCATGGACTACCACCCACTTGATTATTATGTGCTGGGCGCAGTTGAGCAAGAGACCAACAAAACTCTTTCTAAATCACCCCTTACATCTTGGTACCTAACTCCATGGACTGCCACCCACTTGATTATTATGTGCTGGGCGCAGTTGAGCAAGAGACCAACAAAACTCTTTCTAAATCACCCCTTACATCTTGGTACCTATCTCCATGGACTACCACCCACTTGATTATTATGTGCTGGGCGCAGTTGAGCAAGAGACCAACAAAAACTCTTTTTAAATCACCCCTTACATCTTGGTACCTATCTCCATGGACTACCACCCACTTGATTATTATGTGCTGGGCGCAGTTGAGCAAGAGACCAACAAAACTCTTTCTAAATCACCCCTTACATCTTGGTACCTAACTCCATGGACTGCCACCCACTTGATTATTATGTGCTGGGCGCAGTTGAGCAAGAGACCAACAAAACTCTTTCTAAATCACCCCTTACATCTTGGTACCTAACTCCATGGACTACCACCCACTTGATTATTATGTGCTGGGCACAGTTGAGCAAGAGACCAACAAAACTCTTTCTAAATCACCCCTTACATCTTGGTACCTAACTCCATGGACTACCACCCACTTGATTATTATGTGCTGGGCGCATTTGAGCAGAAGACCAACAAAACTCTTTCTAAATCACCCCTTACATCTTGGTACCTAACTCCATGGACTACCACCAAATTGATTATTATGTGCTGGGCGCATTTGAGCAAGAGACCAACAAAACTCTTTCTAAATCACCCCTTACATCTTTCGGTACCGAACTCCATGGACTACCACCAAATTGATTATTATGTGCTGGGCGCAGTTGAGCAAGAGACCAACAAAACTCTTTCTAAATCACCCCTTACATCTTGGTACCTATCTCCATGGACTACCACCCACTTGATTATTATGTGCTGGGCGCAGTTGAGCAAGAGACAAAACTCTTTCTAAATCACCCCTTACATCTTGGTACCGAACTCCATGGACTACCACCAAATTGATTATTATGTGCTGGGCGCATTTGAGCAAGAGACCAACAAAACTCTTTCTAAATCACCCCTTACATCTTGTGACGGTACCTCCATGGACTACACCCACTTGATTATTATGTGCTGGGCGCAGTTGAGCAAGAGACCAACAAAACTCTTTCTAAATCACCCCTTACATCTTGGTACCGAACTCCATGGACTACCACCAAATTGATTATTATGTGCTGGGCGCATTTGAGCAAGAGACCAACAAAACTCTTTCTAAATCACCCCTTACATCTTGGTACCTATCTCCATGGACTACCACCCACTTGATTATTATGTGCTGGGCGCAGTTGAGCAAGAGACCAACAAAACTCTTTCAATCACCCCTTACATCTTGGTACCTAATATGGACTGCCACCCACTTGATTATTATGTGCTGGGCGCAGTTGGGCAAGAGACCAACAAAACTCTTTCTAAATCACCTTACATCTTGGTACCTATCTCCATGGACTACCACCCACTTGATTATTATGTGCTGGGCGCAGTTGAGCAAGAGACCAACAAAACTCTTTCTAAATCACCCCTTACATCTTGGTACCTATCTCCATGGACTACCACCCACTTGATTATTATGTGCTGGGCGCAGTTGAGCAAGAGACCAACAAAACTCTTTCTAAATCACCCCTTACATCTTGGTACTAACTCCATGGACTGCCACCCACTTGATTATTATGTGCTGGGCGCAGTTGAGCAAGAGACCAACAAAACTCTTTCTAAATCACCCCTTACATCTTGGTACCTAACTCCATGGACTACCACCCACTTGATTATTATGTGCTGGGCGCAGTTGAGCAAGAGACCAACAAAACTCTTTCTAAATCACCCCTTACATCTTGGTACCTAACTCCATGGACTACCACCCACTTGATTATTATGTGCTGGGCGCATTTGAGCAAGAGACCAACAAAACTCTTTCTAAATCACCCCTTACATCTTGGTACCTAACTCCATGGACTACCACCAAATTTGATTATTATGTGCTGGGCGCATTTGAGCAAGAGACCAACAAAACTCTTTCTAAATCACCCCTTACATCTTGGTACCGAACTCCATGGACTACCACCAAATTGATTATTATGTGCTGGGCGCAGTTGAGCAAGAAGCCAACAAAACTCTTTCTAAATCACCCCTTACATCTTGGTACCTATCTCCATGGTACCACCCACTTGATTATTATGTGCTGGGCGCAGTTGAGCAAGAGACCAACAAAACTCTTTCTAAATCACCCCTTACATCTTGGTACCGAACTCCATGGACTACCACCAAATTGATTATTATGTGCTGGGCGCATTTGAGCAAGAGACCAACAAAACTCTTTCTAAATCACCCCTTACATCTTGGTACCTAACTCCATGGACTACCACCCACTTGATTATTATGTGCTGGGCGCAGTTGAGCAAGAGACCAACAAAACTCTTTCAATCACCCTTGCTCTTGGTACCGAACTCCATGGACTACCACCAAATTGATTATTATGTGCTGGGCGCAGTTGAGCAAGAGACCAACAAAACTCTTTCTAAATCACCCCTTACATCTTGGTACCTATCTCCATGGACTACCACCCACTTGATTATTATGTGCTGGGCGCAGTTGAGCAAGAGACCAACAAAACTCTTTCTAAATCACCCCTTACATCTTGGTACCTAACTCCATGGACTGCCACCCACTTGATTATTATGTGCTGGGCGCAGTTGAGCAAGAGACCAACAAAACTCTTTCTAAATCACCCCTTACATCTTGGTACCTATCTCCATGGACTACCACCCACTTGATTATTATGTGCTGGGCGCAGTTGAGCAAGAGACCAACAAAACTCTTTCTAAATCACCCCTTACATCTTGGTACCTATCTCCATGGACTACCACCCACTTGATTATTATGTGCTGGGCGCAGTTGAGGAGCAGACCAACAAAGAGCTCTTTCTAAATCACCCCTTACATCTTGGTACCTAACTCCATGGACTACCACCAAATTGATTATTATGTGCTGGGCGCAGTTGGGTAAGAGACCAACAAAACTCTTTCTAAATCACCCCTTACATCTTGGTACCGAACTCCATGGACTACCACCCACTTGATTATTATGTGCTGGGCGCAGTTGAGCAAGAGACCAACAAAACTCTTTCGACACCCCTTACATCTTGGTACCGAACTCCATGGACTACCACCAAATTGATTATTATGTGCTGGGCGCATTTGAGGAGCAAGAGACCAACAAAACTCTTTCTAAATCACCCCTTACATCTTGGTACCTAACTCCATGGACTACCACCAACTTGAGATTATTATGTGCTGGGCGCAGTTGAGCAAGAGACCAACAAAACTCTTTCTAAATCACCCCTTACATCTTGGTACCTATCTCCATGGACTACCACCCACTTGATTATTATGTGCTGGGCGCAGTTGAGCAAGAGACCAACAAAACTCTTTCTAAATCACCCCTTACATCTTGGTACCTAACTCCATGGACTACCACCAAATTGATTATTATGTGCTGGGCGCAGTTGAGCAAGAGACCAACAAAACTCTTTCTAAATCACCCCTTACATCTTGGTACCTATCTCCATGGACTACCACCAGCAGTTATTATGTGCTGGGCGCATTTGAGCAAGAGACCAACAAAACTCTTTCTAAATCACCCCTTACATCTTGGTACCTATCTCCATGGACTACCACCCACTTGATTATTATGTGCTGGGCGCATTTGAGCAAGAGACCAACAAAACTCTTTCTAAATCACCCCTTACATCTTGGTACCGAACTCCATGGACTACCACCAAATTGATTATTATGTGCTGGGCGCATTTGAACAAGAGACCAACAAAACTCTTTCCTAAATCACCCCTTACATCTTGGTACCTATCTCCATGGACTACCACCCACTTGATTATTATGTGCTGGGCGCAGTTGAGCAAGAGACCAACAAAACTCTTTCTAAATCACCCCTTACATCTTGGTACCGAACTCCATGGACTGCCACCAAATTGATTATTATGTGCTGGGCGCATTTGAGCAAGAGACCAACAAAACTCTTTCTAAATCACCCCTTACATCTTGGTACCGAACTCCATGGACTACCACCAACGATTATTATGTGCTGGGCGCAGTTGAGCAAGAGACCAACAAAACTCTTTCTAAATCACCCTACATCTTGGTACCGAACTCCATGGACTACCACCAACTTGATTATTATGTGCTGGGCGCAGTTGAGCAAGAGACCAACAAAACTCTTTCTAAATCACACCCCTTACATCTTGGTACCGAACTCCATGGACTACCTACCAACTTGATTATTATGTGCTGGGCGCAGTTGAGCAAGAGACCAACAAAACTCTTTCTAAATCACCCCTTACATCTTGGTACCTATCTCCATGGACTACCACCCACTTGATTATTATGTGCTGGGCGCAGTTGAGCAAGAGACCAACAAAACTCTTTCTAAATCACCCCTTACATCTTGGTACCTAACTCCATGGACTACCACCAAATTGATTATTATTGCTGGGCGCAGTTGAGCAAGAGACCAACAAAACTCTTTCTAAATCACCTTACATCTTGGTACCGAACTCCATGGACTACCACCAACTTGATTATTATGTGCTGGGCGCAGTTGGGCAAGGGCAACAAAACTCTTTTTCTAAATCACCCCTTACATCTTGGTACCGAACTCCATGGACTACCACCAACTTGATTATTATGTGCTGGGCGCAGTTGGCAAAGAGACCAACAAAACTCTTTCTAAATCACCCCTTACATCTTGGTACCGAACTCCATGGACTACCACCAACTTGATTATTATGTGCTGGGCGCAGTTGAGCAAGAGACCAACAAAACTCTTTCTAAAATCACCCCTTACATCTTGGTACCGAACTCCATGGACTACCACCAACTTGATTATTATGTGCTGGGCGCAGTTGAGCAAGAGACCAACAAAACTCTTTCTAAATCACCCCTTACATCTTGGTACCGAACTCCATGGACTACCACCAACTTGATTATTATGTGCTGGGCGCAGTTGAGCAAGAGACCAACAAAACTCTTTCTAAATCACCCCTTACATCTTGGTACCGAACTCCATGGACTACCACCAACTTGATTATTATGTGCTGGGCGCAGTTGAGCAAGAGACCAACAAAACTCTTTCTAAGTACCCCTTACATCTTGGTACCGAACTCCATGGACTACCACCAACTTGATTATTATGTGCTGGGCGCATTTGAGCAAGAGACCAACAAAACTCTTTCTAAATCACCCCTTACATCTTGGTACCTATCTCCATGGACTACCACCCACTTGATTATTATGTGCTGGGCGCAGTTGAGCAAGAGACCAACAAAACTCTCTAAATCACCTTACATCTTGGTACCGAACTCCATGGACTACCACCAACTTGATTATTATGTGCTGGGCGCAGTTGAGCAAGAGACCAACAAAACTCTTTCTAAATCCACCCCTTACATCTTGGTACCGAACTCCATGGACTACCACCAACTTGATTATTATGTGCTGGGCGCATTTGAGCAAGAGACCAACAAAACTCTTTCTAAAATCACCCCTTACATCTTGGTACCGAACTCCATGGACTACCACCAACTTGATTATTATGTGCTGGGCGCAGTTGAGCAAGAGACCAACAAAACTCTTTCTAAATCACCCCTTACATCTTGGTACCAGAACTCCATGGACTACCACCAACTTGATTATTATGTGCTGGGCGCAGTTGAGCAAGAGACCAACAAAACTCTTTCTAAATCACCCCTTACATCTTGGTACCGAACTCCATGGACTACCACCAACTTGATTATTATGTGCTGGGCGCAGTTGAGCAAGAGACCAACAAAACTCTTCTAAATCACCTTACATCTTGGTACCTATCTCCATGGACTACCACCCACTTGATTATTATGTGCTGGGCGCAGTTGAGCAAGAGACCAACAAAACTCTTTCAAATCACCCCTTACATCTTGGTACCTATCTCCATGGACTACCACCAACTTGATTATTATGTGCTGGGCGCATTTGAGCAAGAGACCAACAAAACTCTTTCTAAAATCACCCCTTACATCTTGGTACCTAACTCCATGGACTGCCACCCACTTGATTATTATGTGCTGGGCGCAGTTGAGCAAGAGACCAACAAAACTCTTTCTAAATCACCCATACATCTTGGTACCGAACTCCATGGACTGCCGCACTTGATTATTATATTTGCTGGGCGCATTTGAGCAAGAGACCAACAAAACTCTTTCTAAATCACCCCTTACTGGCATCTTGGTACCTATCTCCATGGACTACCACCAACTTGATTATTATGTGCTGGGCGCATTTGAGCAAGAGACCAACAAAACTCTTTCTAAATCACCCCTTACATCTTGGTACCTAACTCCATGAATGACTGCCACCCACTTGATTATTATGTGCTGGGCGCATTTGAGCAAGAGACCAACAAAACTCTTTCTAAATCACCCCTTACATCTTGGTACCGAACTCCATGGACTGCCACCCACTTGATTATTATCATGCTGGGCGCATTTGAGCAAGAGACCAACAAAACTCTTTCTAAATCACCCCTTACATCTTGGTACCTATCTCCATGGACTACCACCAACTTGATTATTATGTGCTGGGCGCATTTGAGCAAGAGACCAACAAAACTCTTTCTAAATCACCCCTTACATCTTGGTACCTAACTCCATGGACTGCCACCCACTTGATTATTATGTGCTGGGCACATTTGAGCAAGAGACCAACAAAACTCTTTCTAAATCTTATACATCTTGGTACCGAACTCCATGGACTGCCACCCACTTGATTATTATGTGCTGGGCGCATTTGAGCAAGAGACCAACAAAACTCTTTCTAAATCACCCCTTACATCTTGGTACCTATCTCCATGGACTACCACCAACTTGATTATTATGTGCTGGGCGCATTTGAGCAAGACAACAAAAACTCTTTCGTCACCTTACATCTTGGTACCTAACTCCATGGACTGCCACCCACTTGATTATTATGTGCTGGGCGCATTTGAGCAAGAGACCAACAAAACTCTTTTCTAAATCACCCCTTACATCTTGGTACCGAACTCCATGGACTGCCACCCACTTGATTATTATGTGCTGGGCGCATTTGAGCAAAGAAGACCAACAAAAACTCTTTCTAAATCACCCCTTACATCTTGGTACCTATCTCCATGGACTACCACCAACTTGATTATTATGTGCTGGGCGCATTTGAGCAAGAGACCAACAAAACTCTTTCTAAATCACCCCTTACATCTTGGTACCTAACTCCATGGACTGCCACCCACTTGATTATTATGTGCTGGGCGCAGTTGAGCAAGAGACCAACAAAACTCTTTCTAAATCACCCCTTACATCTTGGTACCTAACTCCGCTGGACTGCCACCCACTTGATTATTGGGCGCATTTGAGCAAGAGACCAACAAAACTCTTTCTAAATCACCCCTTACATCTTGGTACTAGCTCCATGGACTACCACACTTGATTATTATGTGCTGGGCTGATTGAGCAAGAGACCAACAAAACTCTTTCTAAATCACCCCTTACATCTTGGTACCTAACTCCATGGACTGCCCACCCTTGATTATTATGTGCTGGGCGCAGTTGAGCAAGAGATAACAAAACTCTTTCTAAATCACCCCTTACATCTTGGTACCTAACTCCATGGACTGCCCACCCCCTTAAGTTAATATTATGTGCTGGGCTGTTTGAGCAAAGACCAACAAAACTCTTTCTAAATCACCCCTTACATCTTGGTACCTAACTCCATGGACTGCCACCCACTTGATTATTATGTGCTGGGCGCAGTTAGACAGAACCAACAAAGCTCTTTCTAAATCACCCCTTACATCTGGTACCTAACTCCATGGACTGCCACCCACACCAGTCCAAATGTATTGCTGGGCGCATTTGAGCAAGAGACCAACAAAACTCTTTCTAAATCACCCCTTACATCTTGGTACCTAACTCCATGGACTACCACCCACTTGATTATTATGTGCTGGGCGCAGTTGAGCAAGAGACCAACAAAACTCTTTCTAAATCACCCCTTACATCTTGGTACCTAACTCCATGGACTGCCACCCACTTGATTATTATGTGCTGGGCGCATTTGAGCAAGAGACCAACAAAACTCTTTCTAAATCACCCCTTTTTTTTTTTTGGTACCTAACTCCATGGACTGCCACCACTTGATTATTATGTGCTGGGCGCATTTGAGCAAAGACCAACAAAACTCCTTTCTAAATCACCCATCTTGGTACCATGCTTTCCCATGGACTTATGCCACACTTGATTATTATGTGCTGGGCGCAGTTGAGCAAGACCAACAAAACTCTTTCTAAATCCTCCCCTTACATCTTGGTACCTAACTCCATGGACTGCCACCCACTTGATTATTATGTGCTGGGCGCATTTGAGCAAGAGACCAACAAAACTCTTTCTAAATCACCCCTTACATCTTGGTACCTAACTCCATGGACTACCACCCACTTGATTATTATGTGCTGGGCGCATTTGAACAAAGACCAACAGCTCCTTTCTAAATCACCCCTTACATCTTGGTACCTAACTCCATGGACTGCCACCCACTTGATTATTATGTGATGGGCGCAGTTGAGCAAAGAGCCAACAAAACTCTTTCTAAATCACCCCTTACATCTTGGTACCTAACTCCATGGACTGCTACCCGCCGGTCATTATGTGCTGGGCGCATTTGAGCAAGAGACCAACAAAACTCTTTCTAAATCACCCCTTACATCTTGGTACCGAACTCCATGGACTGCCACCCACTTGATTATTATGTGCTGGGCGCATTTGAGCAAGAGACCAACAAAACTCTTTCTAAATCACCTTACATCTTGGTACCTAACTCCATGGACTGCCACCCACTTGATTATTATGTGCAGGGCGCATTTGAGCAAGAGACCAACAAAACTCTTTCTAAATCACCCCTTACATCTTGGTACCGAACTCCATGGACTGCCACCCACTTGATTATTATGTGCTGGGCGCATTTAGGCAAAGACCAACCAAAACTCTTTCTAAATCACCCCTTACATCTTGGTACCTAACTCCATGGACTGCCACCCACTTGATTATTATGTGCTGGGCGCAGTTGAGCAAGAGACCAACAAAACTCTTTCTAAATCACCCCTTACATCTTGGTACCTAACTCCATGGACTGCCACCCACTTGATTATTATGTGCTGGACGCATTTGAGCAAGAGACCAACAAAACTCTTTCTAAATCACCCCTTACATCTTGGTACCTAACTCCATGGACTACACCCACTTGATTATTATGTGCTGGGCGCATTTGAGCAAGAGACCAACAAAACTCTTTCTAAATCACCCCATACATCTTGGTACCTATCTCCACGGACTACACCAACTTGATTATGTGCTGGGCGCATTTGAGCAAGAGACCAACAAAACTCTTTCTAAATCACCCCTTACATCTTGGTACTAACTCCATGGACTGCCACCCACTTGATTATTATGTGCTGGGCGCAGTTGAGCAAGAAGACAACAAAACTGCTCTAAATCACCCCTTACATCTTGGTACCTAACTCCATGGACTGCCTCCCACTTGATTATTATGTGCTGGGCACATTTGAGCAAGACCAAACAAAAACTCTTTCTAAATCACCCCTTACATCTTGGTACCTAACTCCATGGACTACCACCCCCACTTGATTATTATGGCTGCTGAAGCAGTTGAGCAAAGACCAACAAAACTCTTTCTAAATCACCCTTATCTTGGTACCTAACTCCATGGACTGCCACCCACTTGATTATTATGTGCTGGGCGCATTTGAGCAAGAGACCAACAAAACTCTTTCTAAATCACCCCTTACATCTTGGTACCGAACTCCATGGACTGCCACCCACTTGGTGTGTATGTGCTGGGCGCATTTGAGCAAGAGACCAACAAAACTCTTTCTAAATCACCCCTTACATCTTGGTACCTATCTCCATGGACTACCACCAACTTGATTATTATGTGCTGGGCGCATTTGAGCAAGAGACCAACAAAACTCTTTCTAAATCACCCCTTACATCTTGGCACCTAACTCATGGACTGCCACCCACTTGATTATTATGTGCAAGGCGCAGTTGAGCAAAGAGACCAACAAAACTCTTTCTAAATCACCCCTTACATCTTGTTACCTAACTCCATGGACTGCCACCCACTTGATTATTATGTGCTGGGCGCATTTGAGCAAGAGACCAACAAAACTCTTTCTAAATCACCCCTTACATCTTGGTACCTAACTCCATGGACTACCACCCACTTGATTATTATGTGCTGGGCGCAGTTGAGCAAGAGACCAGCAAAACTCTTTCTAAATCACCCCTTACATCTTGGTACCTAACTCCATGGACTGCCACCCTTACGATTATTATGTGGAGCGCATTTGAGCAAAAGACCAACAAAACTCTTTCTGAAATCACCCCTTACATCTTGGTACCTAACTCCATGGACTGCCACCCACTTGATTATTATGTGCTGGGCGCATTTGAGCAAGAGACCAACAAACTCTTTCTAAATCACCTTACATCTTGGTACCTAACTCCATGGACTACCACCACCTTGATTATTATGTGCTGGGCGCAGTTGAGGCAAAGAGACCAACAAAACTCTTTCTAAATCACCCCTTACATCTTGGTACCTAACTCCATGGACTACCACCCACTTGGTGCTATCATTACTGGGCGCAGTTGAGCAAGAGACCAACAAAACTCTTTCTAAATCACTACATACATCTTGGTACTATACATGGACTGCCACCCACTTGATTATTATGTGCTGGGCGCAGTTGAGCAAGAGACCAACAAAACTCTTTCTAAATCACCCCTTACATCTTGGTACCTAACTCATGGACTACCACCCACTTGATTATTATGTGCTGGGCGCATTTGAGCAGAGACCAACAAAACTCTTTCTAAATCACCCCTTACATCTTGGTACCTAACTCCATGGACTGCCACCCACTTGATTATTATGTGCTGGGCGCATTTGAGCAAGAGACCAACAAAACTCTTTCTAAATCACCCCTTACATCTTGGTACCGGAAGACTCCATGGACTGCCACCCACTTGATTATTATGTGCTGGGCGCATTTGAGCAAGAGACCAACAAAACTCTTTCTAAATCACCCCTTACATCTTGGTACCTAACTCCATGGACTGCCACCTTGATTATTATGTGCTGGGCGCAGTTGAGCAAGAGACCAACAAAACTCTTTCTAAAATCACCCCTTACATCTTGGTACCTAACTCCATGGACTACCACCCACTTGATTATTATGTGCTGGGCGCAGTTGAGCAAGAGACCAACAAAACTCTTTCTAAATCACCCCTTACATCTTGGTACCTAACTCCATGGACTGCCACCCACTTGATTATTATGTGCTGGGCGCATTTGAGCAAGAGACCAACAAAACTCTTTCTAAATCACCCTTACATCTTGGTACCGAACTCCATGGACTGCCACCCACTTGATTATTATGTGCTGGGCGCAGTTGAGCAAGAGACCAACAAAACTCTTTCTAAATCACCCCTTACATCTTGGTACCTAACTCCTGGGCCACCACCGTAGATTATTATGTGCTGGGCGCAGTTGAGCAAGAGACCAACAAAACTCTTTCTAAATCACCCCTTACATCTTGGTACCTAACTCCATGGACTACCACCCACTTGATTATTATGTGCTGGGCGCATTTGAGCAAGAGACCAACAAAACTCTTTCTAAATCACCCCTTACATCTTGGTACCTAACTCCATGGACTGCCACCCACTTGATTATTATGTGCTGGGCGCATTTGAGCAAGAGACCAACAAAACTCTTTCTAAATCACCCCTTACATCTTGGTACCGAACTCCATGGACTGCCACCCATGATTATTATGTGCTGGGCGCATTTGAGCAAGAGACCAACAAAACTCTTTCTAAATCCACCCCTTACATCTTGGTACCGAACTCCATGGACTGCCACCCACTTGATTATTATGTGCTGGGCGCATTTGAGCAAGAGACCAACAAAACTCTTTCTAAATCACCCCTTACATCTTGGTACCGAACTCCATGGACTGCCACCCACTTGATTATTATGTGCTGGGCGCATTGGAGCAAGAGACCAACAAAACTCTTTCTAAATCACCCCTTACATCTTGGTACCGAACTCCATGGACTGCCACCCACTTGATTATTATGTGCTGGGCGCATTTGAGCAAGAGACCAACAAAACTCTTTCTAAATCACCCTTACATCTTGGTACCAAAGACTCCATGGACTGCCACCCACTTGATTATTATGTGCTGGGCACATTTGGCAAGAGACCAACAAAACTCTTTCTAAATCACCTTACATCTTGGTACCGAACTCCATGGACTGTGCCACCCACTTGATTATTATGTGCTGGGCGCATTTGAGCAAGAGACCAACAAAACTCTTTCTAAATCACCCCTTACATCTTGGTACCGAACTCCATGGACTGCCACCCACTTGATTATTCTATTGCTGCAGACGCATTTGAGCAAGACCAACAAAACTCTTCCTAGGCTCACCCTTGCCCATCTTACATTTATCCATGGACTGCACACTTGATTATTATGTACAAGTGCAGTTGAGCAAGAGACCAACAAAACTCTTTCTAAATCACCCCTTACATCTTGGTACCGAACTCCATGGACTACCACCAACTGGATTATTATGTGCTGGGCGCAGTTGAGCAAGAGACCAACAAACTCTTTTCAAATCACCCCTTACATCTTGGTACCTATCTCCATGGACCAATACCCACTTGATTATTATGTGCTGGGCGCAGTTGAGCAAGAGACCAACAAAACTCTTTCTAAATCACCCTTTACATCTTGGTACCTATTCCAAGGGACTACCACCCACTTGATTATTATGTGCTGGGCGCAGTTGAGCAAGAGACCAACAAAACTCTTTCTAAATCACCCTCATATCTTGGTACCTATCTCCATGGACTACCACCAACTTGATTATTATGTGCTGGGCGCAGTTGAGCAAGAGACCAACAAAACTCTTCTAAATCACCCCTTACATCTTGGTACCTAACTCCATGGACTACCACCCACTTGATTATTATGTACAAGTGCAGTTGAGCAAGAGACCAACAAAACTCTTCTAATCACCCCTTACATCTGGTACTGAACTCCATGGACTACCACCAACTTGATTATTATGTGCTGGGCGCAGTTGAGCAAGAGACCAACAAAACTCTTTCTAAATCACCCTTTACATCTTGGTACCTATCTCCTATGGACTACCACCCACTTGATTATTATGTGCTGGGCGCAGTTGAGCAAGAGACCAACAAAACTCTTTCTAAATCACCCCTTACATCTTGGTACCTATCTCCATGGACTACCACCCACTTGATTATTATGTGCTGGGCGCAGTTGAGCAAGAGACCAACAAAACTCTTTCTTAAATCACCCCTTACATCTTGGTACCTATCTCCATGGACTACCACCAACTTGATTATTATGTGCTGCGACAGAGCAAGAGACCAACAAAACTCTTTCTAAATCACCCTTACATCTTGGTACCCAACTCCATGGACTACCACCCACTTGATTATTATGTGCTGGGCGCAGTTGAGCAAGAGACCAACAAAACTCTTTCTAAATCACCCCTTACATCTTGGTACCTATCTCCATGGACTACCACCAACTTGATTATTATGTGTCATGCAGTTGAGCAAGAGACCAACAAAACCTTTCTAAATCACCCCTTACATCTTGGTACCTATCTCCATGGACTACCACCCACTTGATTATTATGTGCTGGGCGCAAGTTGGAGCAAGAGACCAACAAAACTCTTTCTAAATCACCCCTTACATCTTGGTACCGAACTCCATGGACTACCACCAACTTGATTATTATGTGCTGGGCGCAGTTGAGCAAGAGACCAACAAAACTCTTTCTAAATCACCCCTTACATCTTGGTACCGAACTCCATGGACTACCACCCACTTGATTATTATGTGTTGCCATGCATGCTGAGCAAGAGACCAACAAAACTCTTTCAAATCACCCCTTACATCTTGGTACCTATCTCCATGGACTACCACCCACTTGATTATTATGTGCTGGGCGCAGTTGAGCAAGAGACCAACAAACTCTTTTCTAAATCACCCCTTACATCTTGGTACCTATCTCCATGGACTACCACCAACTTGATTATTATGTGCTGGGTGCAGTTGGAGAAGAGACCAACAAAACTCTTTCTAAATCACCCCTTACATCTTGGTACCTATCTCCATGGACTACCACCAACTTGATTATTATGTGCTGCAGTTGAGCAAGAGACCAACAAAACTCTTTCTAAATCACCCTCACATCTTGGTACCTAACTCCATGGACTACCACCAACTTGATTATTATGTGCTGGGCGCATTTGAGCAAGAGACCAACAAAACTCTTTCTAAATCACCTACATCTTGGTACCTAACTCCATGGACTACCACCAACTTGATTATTATGTGTTGCTAGTTGAGCAAGAGACCAACAAAACTCTTTCTAAATCACCCCTTACATCTTGGTACCTAACTCCATGGACTACCACCAACTTGATTATGTGCTGGGCGCATTTGAGCAAGAGACCAACAAAACTCTTTCTAAATCACCCCTTACATCTTGGTACCTATCTCCATGGACTACCACCCACTTGATTATTATGTGCTTGGCGCAGTTGAGCAAGAGACCAACAAAACTCTTTCTAAATCACCCCTTACATCTTGGTACCTATCTCCATGGACTACCACCCACTTGATTATTATGTGCTTGGCGCAGCTGAGCAAGAGACCAACAAAACTCTTTCTAAATCACCCCTTACATCTTGGTACCTATCTCCATGGACTACCACCAACTTGATTATTATGCTTGGCGCAGTTGAGCAAGAGACCAACAAAACTCTTTCTAAATCACCTCCTTACATCTTGGTACCTATCTCCATGGACTACCACCCACTTGATTATTATGTGCTGGGCGCAGTTGAGCAAGAGACCAACAAAACTCTTTCTAAATCACCCTTACATCTTGGTACCTAACTCCATGGACTACCACCAACTTGATTATTATGTGCTGTATGCATTTGAGCAAGAGACCAACAAAACTCTTTCTTAAATCACCCTTACATCTTGGTACCCCTAACTCCATGGACTACCACCCACTTGATTATTATGTGTCAAGCAGTTGAGCAAGAGACCAACAAAACTCTTTCTAAATCACCCCTTACATCTTGGTACCTAACTCCATGGACTACCACCCACTTGATTATTATGTGCTTTCATGCAGTTGAGCAAGAGACCAACAAAACTCTTTCTAAATCACCCCTTACATCTTGGTACCTAACTCATGGACTACCACCCACTTGATTATTATGTGCTTGGCGCAGTTGAGCAAGAGACCAACAAAACTCTTTCTAAATCACCCTCTACATCTTGGTACCTATCTCCATGGACTACCACCCACTTGATTATTATGTGCTTGGCGCAGTTGAGCAAGAGACCAACAAAACTCTTTCTAAATCAATTCCTTACATCTTGGTACCTATCTCCAAGGACTACCACCCACTTGATTATTATGTGCTGGGCGCAGTTGAGCAAGAGACCAACAAAACTCTTTCTAAATCACCCCTTACATCTTGGTACCTAACTCCATGGACTACCACCAACTTGATTATTATGTGCTGGGCGCATTTGAGCAAGAGACCAACAAAACTCTTTCTAAATCACCTCTTACATCTTGGTACCTATCTCCATGGACTACCACCCACTTGATTATTATGTGCTTGGCGCAGTTGAGCAAGAGACCAACAAAACTCTTTCTAAATCACCCTTACATCTTGGTACCTATCTCCATGGACTACCACCCACTTGATTAGTGGTACTATGCAGTTGAGCAAGAGACCAACAAAACTCTTTCTAAATCACCCCTTACATCTTGGTACCTATCTCCATGGACTACCACCAACTTGATTATTATGTGCTTTGGCGCAGTTGAGCAAGAGACCAACAAAACTCTTTCTAAATCACCCTTTACATCTTGGTACCTATCTCCATGGACTACCACCCACTCTGATTATTATGTGCTGGGCGCAGTTGAGCAAGAGACCAACAAAATCCTTTCTAAATCACCCCTTACATCTTGGTACCTAACTCCATGGACTACCACCAACTTTGATTATTATGTGCTGGCGCATTTGAGCAAGAGACCAACAAAACTCTTTTCTAAATCACCCTCATCTTGGTACCTATCTCCATGGACTACCACCCACTTGATTATTATGTGCTTGGCGCAGTTGAGCAAGAGACCAACAAAACTCTTTCTAAATCACCCCTTACATCTTGGTACCTATCTCCATGGACTACCACCCACTTGATTATTATGTGCTTGGCGCAGTTGAGCAAGAGACCAACAAAACTCTTTCTAAATCACCCCTTACATCTTGGTACCTATCTCCATGGACTACCACCAACTTGATTATTATGTGCTTGGCGCAGTTGAGCAAGAGACCAACAAAACTCTTTCTAAATCACCCCTTACATCTTGGTACCTATCTCCATGGACTACCACCCACTTGATTATTATGTGCTGGGCGCAGTTGAGCAAGAGACCAACAAAACTCTTTCTAAATCACTCCTTACATCTTGGTACCTAACTCCATGGACTGCCACCAACTTGATTATTATGTGCTTGGCGCAGTTGAGCAAGAGACCAACAAAACTCTTTCTAAACTACCCCTTACATCTTGGTACCTATCTCCATGGACTACCACCCACTTGATTATTATGTGCTGGGCGCAGTTGAGCAAGAGACCAACAAAACTCTTTCTAAATCACCCCTTACATCTTGGTACCGAACTCCATGGACTACCACCAACTTGATTATTATGTGCTTGGCGCAGTTGAGCAAGAGACCAACAAAACTCTTTCTAAATCACCCTTTAGCATCTTGGTACCTATCTCCATGGACTACCACCAACTTGATTATTATGTGCTTGGCGCAGTTGAGCAAGAGACCAACAAAACTTTTCTAAATCACCCCTTACATCTTGGTACCTAACTCCATGGACTACCACCAAATTGATTATGTGCTTATGCAGTTGAGCAAGAGACCAACAAAACTCTTTCTAAATCACCCCTTACATCTTGGTACCTAACTCCATGGACTGCCACCCATTTGATTATTAAAAGGGTGCATTTGAGCAAGAGACCAACAAAAACTCTTTCTAAATCACCCCTTACATCTTGGTACCTAACTCCATGGACTGCCACCCATTTGATTATTATGTGCTGGGCGCATTTGAGCAAGAGACCAACAAACTCTTTTCTAAATCACCCCTTACATCTTGGTACCCAACTCCATGGACTGCCACCCACTTGATTATTATGTGCTTGGCGCAGTTGAGCAAGAGACCAACAAAACTCTTTCTAAATCACCCCTTACATCTTGGTACCTATCTCCATGGACTACCACCAACTTGATTATTATGTGCTTGGCGCAGTTGAGCAAGAGACCAACAAACTCTTTCTAAATCACCCCTTACATCTTGGTACCTATCTCCATGGACTACCACCCACTTGATTATTATGTGCTGGGCGCAGTTGAGCAAGACCAACAAAACTCTTCTAAATCACTCCTTACATCTTGGTACCGAACTCCATGGACTGCCACCCACTTGATTATGTGCTGGGCGCATTTGAGCAAGAGACCAACAAAACTCTTTCTAAAATCACCCCTTACATCTTGGTACCTAACTCCATGGACTGCCACCAACTTGATTATTATGTGCTTGGCGCAGTTGAGCAAGAGACCAACAAAATTTTTCTAAATCACCCTTTACATCTTGGTACCTAACTCATGGACTACCACCCACTGATTATTATGTGTTGGGCGCAGTTGAGCAAGAGACCAACAAAACTCTTTCTAAATCACCCCTTACATCTTGGTACCTAACTCCATGGACTACCACCCACTTGATTATTATGTGCTGGGCGCAGTTGAGCAAGAGACCAACAAAACTCTTTCTAAATCAGCCTCTTACATCTTGGTACCTAACTCCATGGACTACCACCCACTTGATTATTATGTGCTTGGCGCAGTTGAGCAAGAGACCAACAAAACTCTTTCTAAATCACCTCACATCTTGGTACCTAACTCCATGGACTACCACCCACTTGATTATTATGTGCTGGGCGCATTTGAGCAAGAGACCAACAAAACTCTTCTTTAAATCACCCTCTACATCTTGGTACCTAACTCCATGGACTACCACCCACTTGATTATTATGTGCTGGGCGCATTTGAGCAAGAGACCAACAAAACTCTTTTCTAAATCACCCCTTACATCTTGGTACCTAACTCCATGGACTGCCACCAACTTGATTATTATGTGCTTGGCGCAGTTGAGCAAGAGACCATCAAAACTCTTTCTAAATCACCCTCACATCTTGGTACTTCCAACTCCATGGACTACCACCCACTTGATTATTATGTGCTATGCAGTTGAGCAAGAGACCAACAAAACTCTTTCTAAATCACCTCGCATCTTGAAATCATCTCCATGGACTGCCACCCACTTGATTATTATGTGCTTGGCGCAGTTGAGCAAGAGACCAACAAAACTCTTTTCTAAATCACCCCTTACATCTTGGTACCTAACTCCATGGACTACCACCCACTTGATTATTATGTGCTGGGCGCAGTTGAGCAAGAGACCAACAAAACTCTTTCTAAATCACCCCTTACATCTTGGTACCTAACTCCATGGACTACCACCCACTTGATTATTATGTGCTAAGCATTTGAGCAAGAGACCAACAAAACTCTTTTCTAAATCACCCCTTACATCTTGGTACCTAACTCCATGACTACCACCCACTTGATTATTATGTGCTGGGTGCAGTTGAGCAAGAGACCAACAAAACTCTTCTAAATCACCCCTTACATCTTGGTACCTAACTCCATGGACTACCACCCACTTGATTATTATGTGCTGGGCGCAGTTGAGCAAGAGACCAACAAAATCCTTTTCTAAATCACCCTCACATCTTGGTACCTAACTCCATGGACTGCCACCAACTTGATTATTACAGTGTGCTTGGCAGTTGAGCAAGAGACCAACAAAACTCTTTCTAAATCACCCCTTACATCTTGGTACCCAACTCCATGGACTACCACCCACTTGATTATTATGTGCTGGGCGCAGTTGAGCAAGAGACCAACAAAATCCTTTTCTAAATCACCCCTTACATCTTGGTACCTAACTCCATGGACTACCACCCACTTGATTATTATGTGCTGGGCGCATTTGAGCAAGAGACCAACAAAACTCTTTCTAAATCACCCCTTACATCTTGGTACCCAACTCCATGGACTGCCACCAACTTGATTATTATGTGCTGGGCGCAGTTGAGCAAGAGACCAACAAAACTCTTTCAAATCACCCCTTACATCTTGGTACCTAACTCCATGGACTACCACCCACTTGATTATGTGCTGGCGCATTTGAGCAAGAGACCAACAAACTCTTTCTAAATCACCCCCTACATCTTGGCACCTAACTCCATGGGACTGCCACCAACTTGATTATTATGTG
The DNA here is from genome assembly GCA_037127315.1 of Ascarosepion bandense. NCBI lineage: Eukaryota > Metazoa > Mollusca > Cephalopoda > Sepiida > Sepiidae > Ascarosepion > Ascarosepion bandense. The sequence continues at coordinate 28,011 of JBBBDQ010013840.1, forward strand.
CTTATGCAGTTGAGCAAGAGACCAACAAAACTCTTTCAAATCACCCCTTACATCTTGGTACCTAACTCCATGACTACCACCCACTTGATTATTATGTGCTGGGCGCAGTTGAGCAAGAGACCAACAAAACTCTTTCTAAATCACCCTTACATCTTGGTACCTATCTCCATGGACTGCCACCCACTTGATTATTATGTGCTTGGCGCAGTTGAGCAAGAGACCAACAAAACTCTTTCTAAATCACCCCTTACATCTTGGTACCTAACTCCATGGACTACCACCCACTTGATTATTATGTGCTGGGCGCAGTTGAGCAAGAGACCAACAAAACTCTTTCTAAATCACCCCTTACATCTTGGTACCTAACCTTATGACTACCACCCACTTGATTATTATGTGCTGGGCGCAGTTGAGCAAGAGACCAACAAAACTCTTTCTAAATCACCCCTTACATCTTGGTACCTAACTCCATGGACTACCACCCACTTGATTATTATGTGCTGGGCGCAGTTGAGCAAGAGACCAACAAAACTCTTTCTAAATCATCACCCCCTTACATCTTGGTACCTAACTCCATGGACTACCACCCACTTGATTATTATGTGCTGGGCGCAGTTGAGCAAGAGACCAACAAAACTCTTTCTAAATCACCCCCTTACATCTTGGTACCCAACTCCATGGACTACCACCCACTTGATTATTATAAAAGGCGCAGCTGAGCAAGAGACCAACAAAACTCTTTCTAAATCACCCTTACATCTTGGTACCTAACTCCATGGACTACCACCCACTTGATTATTATGTGCTGGGCGCAGTTGAGCAAGAGACCAACAAAACTCTTTCTAAATCACCCCTTACATCTTGGTACCTATCTCCATGGACTGCCACCCACTTGATTATTATGTGCTTGGCGCAGTTGAGCAAGAGACCAACAAAACTCTTTTCAAATCACCCCTTACATCTTGGTACCCAACTCCATGGACTACCACCCACTTGATTATTATGTGCTGGGCGCATTTGAGCAAGAGACCAACAAAACTCTTTCTAAATCACCCTCACATCTTGGTACCTAACTCCATGGACTACCACCCACTTGATTATTATGTGCTGGGCGCAGTTGAGCAAAAGACCAACAACAAAACTCTTTTCTAAATCACCCCTTACATCTTGGTACCTATCTCCATGGACTGCCACCCACTTGATTATTATGTGCTGGGCGCAGTTGAGCAAGACAGACCAACAAAACTCTTTCTAAATCACCCTTACATCTTGGTACCTATCTCCATGGACTGCCACCCACTTGATTATTATGTGCTGGGCGCAGTTGAGCAAGAGACCAACAAAACCTCTTTCTAAATCACCCCTTACATCTTGGTACCTAACTCCATGGACTGCCACCAACTTGATTATTATGTGCTTGGCGCAGTTGAGCAAGAGACCAACAAAACTCTTTCTAAATCACCCTTACATCTTGGGTACCCAACTCCATGGACTGCCACCCACTTGATTATGTGCTGGGCGCAGTTGAGCAAGAGACCAACAAAACTCTTTCTAAATCACCCCTTACATCTTGGTACCTAACTCCATGGACTGCCACCAACTTGATTATTATGTTTGGCGCAGTTGAGCAAGAGACCAACAAAACCTTTTCTAAATCACCCCTTACATCTTGGTACCTAACTCCATGGACTGCCACCAACTTGATTATTATGTGCTTGGCGCAGTTGAGCAAGAGACCAACAAAACTCTTTCTAAATCACCCCTTACATCTTGGTACCTAACTCCATGGACTGCCACCCACTTGATTATTATGTGCTGGGCGCATTTGAGCAAGAGACCAACAAAACTCTTTCTAAATCACCCTTTACATCTTGGTACTGAACTCCATGGACTGCTACCCACTTGATTATTATGTGCTGGGCGCAGTTGAGCAAGAGACCAACAAAACTCTTTCTAAATCACTCCCTTACATCTTGGTACCTATCTCCATGGACTACCACCCACTTGATTATTATGTGCTGGGCGCAGTTGAGCAAGAGACCAACAAAACTCTTTCTAAATCACTCCCTTACATCTTTGGTACCGAACCTTACAGACTACCACCAACTTGATTATTATGTGCTTGGCGCAGTTGAGCAAGAGACCAACAAAACTCTTTCTAAATCACCCCTTACATCTTGGTACCGAACTCCATGGACTACCACCAACTTGATTATTATGCTGGCGCATTTGAGCAAGAGACCAACAAAACTCTTTCTAAATCACCCCTTACATCTGGTACCGAACTCCATGGACTACCACCAACTTGATTATTATGTGCTGGGCGCATTTGAGCAAGAGACCAACAAAACTCTTTCTAAATCACCCCTTACATCTTGGTACCTAACTCCATGGACTGCCACCCACTTGATTATTATGTGCTGGGCGCATTTGAGCAAGAGACCAACAAAACTCTTTCTAAATCACCCCTTACATCTTGGTACCTATCTCCATGGACTACCACCCACTTGATTATTATGTGCTGGGCGCAGTTGAGCAAGAGACCAACAAAATCCCTTTCTAAATCACCCCTTACATCTTGGTACCGAACTCCATGGACTACCACCAACTTGACTATTATGTGCTTGGCGCAGTTGAGCAAGAGACCAACAAAACTCTTTCTAAATCACCCTTACATCTTGGTACCGAACTCCATGGACTACCACCAACTTGATTATTATGTGCTGGGCGCATTTGAGCAAGAGACCAAAAAAA
>JBBBDQ010013841.1:0-43482 GCA_037127315.1 Ascarosepion bandense
CACCGCCCGCATCTTGGTACCGAACTCCATGGACTACCACCAACTTGATTATTATGTGCTGGGCGCATTTGAGCAAGAGACCAACAAGGAAACTCTTTCTAAATCACCCCTTACATCTTGGTACCGAACTCCATGGACTACCACCAAATTGATTATTATGTGCTGGGCGCATTTGAGCAAGAGACCAACAAAACTCTTTCTAAATCACCCCTTACATCTTGGTACCGAACTCCATGGACTACCACCAAATTGATTATTATGTGCTGGGCGCATTTGAGCAAGAGACCAACAAAACTCTTTCTAAATCACCCCTTACATCTTGGTACCGAACTCCATGGACTACCACCAAATTGATTATTATGTGCTGGGCGCAGTTGAGCAAGAGACCAACAAAACTCTTTCTAAATCACCCCTTACATCTTGGTACCGAACTCCATGGACTGCCACCCACTTGATTATTATGTGCTGGGCGCAGTTGGAAGAGACCAACAAAACTCTTTCTAAATCACCCCTTACATCTTGGTACCGAACTCCATGGACTACCACCAAATTGATTATTATGTGCTGGGCGCATTTGAGCAAGAGACCAACAAAACTCTTTCTAAATCACCCCTTACATCTTGGTACCGAACTCCATGGACTACCACCAAATTGATTATTATGTGCTGGGCGCATTTGAGCAAGAGACCAACAAAACTCTTTCTAAATCACCCCCCTTACATCTTGGTACCTATCTCCATGGACTACCACCAACTTGATTATTATGTGCTGGGCGCATTTGGGCAAGAGACCAACAAAACTCTTTCTAAATCACCCCTTACATCTTGGTGCCGAACTCCATGGACTACCACCAAATTGATTATTATGTGCTGGGCGCATTTGAGCAAGAGACCAACAAAACTCTTTCTAAATCACCCCTTACATCTTGGTACCGAACTCATGGACTACCACCAAATTGATTATTATGTGCTGGGCGCAGTTGAGCAAGAGACCAACAAAACTCTTTCTAAATCACCCCTTACATCTTGGTACCGAACTCCATGGACTGCCACCCTTGATTATTATGTACTTTGGGCGCAGTTGAGCAAGAGACCAACAAAACTCTTTCTAAATCACCCCTTACATCTTGGTACCGAACTCCATGGACTACCACCAAATTGATTATTATGTGCTGGGCGCATTTGAGCAAGAGACCAACAAAACTCTTTCTAAATCACCCCTTACATCTTGGTACCGAACTCCATGGACTGCCACCAAATTGATTATTATGTGCTAGGCGCGGCAGGCAAGAGACCAACAAAACTCTTTCTAAATCACCCCTTACATCTTGGTACCGAACTCCATGGACTACCACCAAATTGATTATTATGTGCTGGGCGCATTTGAGCAAGAGACCAACAAAACTCTTTCTAAATCACCTTACATCTTGGTACCGAACTCCATGGACTACTACCAAATTGATTATTATGTGCTGGGCGCATTTGAGCAAGAGACCAACAAAACTCTTTCTAAATCACCCCTTACATCTTGGTACCGAACTCCATGGACTACCACCAACTTGATTATTATGTGCTGGGCGCATTTGAGCAAGAGACCAACAAAACTCTTTCTAAATCACCCCTTACATCTTGGTACCGAACTCCATGGACTACCACCAAATTGATTATTATGTGCTGGGCGCATTTGAGCAAGAGACCAACAAAACTCTTTCTAAATCACCCCTTACATCTTGGTACCGAACTCCATGGACTACCACCAAATTGATTATTATGTGCTGGGCGCATTTGAGCAAAGACCAACAAAACTCTTTCTAAATCACCCCTTACATCTTGGTACCGAACTCCATGGACTGCCACCCACTTGATTATTATGTGCTGGGCGCAGTTGAGCAAGAGACCAACAAAACTCTTTCTAAATCACCCCTTACATCTTGGTACCGAACTCCATGGACTACCACCAAATTGATTATTATGTGCTGGGCGCATTTGAGCAAGAGACCAACAAAACTCTTTCTAAATCACCCCTTACATCTTGGTACCGAACTCCATGGACTACCACCAAATTGATTATTATGTGCTGGGCGCAGTTGAGCAAAGGACCAACAAAACTCTTTCTAAATCACCCCCTTACATCTTGGTACCGAACTCCATGGACTACCACCAAATTGATTATTATGTGCTGGGCGCAGTTGAGCAAGAGACCAACAAAACTCTTTCTAAATCACCCCTTGTCTTGGTACCTATCTCCATGGACTACCACCAACTTGATTATTATGTGCTGGGCGCATTTGAGCAAGAGACCAACAAAACTCTTTCTAAATCACCCCTTACATCTTGGTACCGAACTCCATGGACTACCACCAAATTGATTATTATGTGCTGGGCGCATTTGAGCAAGAGACCAACAAAACTCTTTCTAAATCACCCCTTACATCTTGGTACCGAACTCCATGGACTACCACCAAAATTGATTATTATGTGCTGGGCGCATTTGAGCAAGAGACCAACAAAACTCTTTCTAAATCACCTTACATCTTGGTACCGAACTCCATGGACTACCACCAAATTGATTATTATGTGCTGGGCGCATTTGAGCAAGAGACCAACAAAACTCTTTCTAAATCACCCTTACATCTTGGTACCGAACTCCATGGACTACCACCAAATTGATTATTATGTGCTTGGCGCAGTTGAGCAAGAGACCAACAAAACTCTTTCTAAATCACCCCTTACATCTTGGTACCGAACTCCATGGACTACCACCAAATTGATTATTATGTGCTGGGCGCAGTTGAGCAAGAGACCAACAAAACTCTTTCTAAATCACCCCTTACATCTTGGTACCGAACTCCATGGACTACCACCAAATTGATTATTATGTGCTGGGCGCATTTGAGCAAGAGACCAACAAAACTCTTTCTAAATCACCCCTTACATCTTGGTACCGAACTCCATGGACTACCACCAAATTGATTATTATGTGCTGGGCGCAGTTGAGCAAGAGACCAACAAAACTCTTTCTAAATCACCCCTTACATCTTGGTACCGAACTCCATGGACTACCACCAAATTGATTATTATGTGCTGGGCGCAGTTGAGCAAGAGACCAACAAAACTCTTTCTAAATCACCCCTTACATCTTGGTACCGAACTCCATGGACTACCACCAAATTGATTATTATGTGCTGGGCGCATTTGAGCAAGAGACCAACAAAACTCTTTCTAAATCACCCCTTACATCTTGGTACCGAACTCCATGGACTACCACCAAATTGATTATTATGTGCTGGGCGCATTTGAGCAAGAGACCAACAAAACTCTTTCTAAATCACCCCTTACATCTTGGTACCGAACTCCATGGACTACCACCAACTTGATTATTATGTGCTGGGCGCAGTTGAGCAAGAGACCAACAAAACTCTTTCCTAAATCACCCCTTACATCTTGGTACCGAACTCCATGGACTACCACCAAATTGATTATTATGTGCTGGGCGCATTTGAGCAAGAGACCAACAAAACTCTTTCTAAATCACCCCTTACATCTTGGTACCTAACTCCATGGACTACCACCAACTTGATTATTATGTGCTGGGCGCAGTTGAGCAAGAGACCAACAAAACTCTTTCTAAATCACCCCTTACATCTTGGTACCGAACTCCATGGACTACCACCAACTTGATTATTATGTGCTGGGCGCAGTTGAGCAAGAGACCAGCAAAACTCTTTCTAAATCACCCCTTACATCTTTGGTACCTAACTCCATGGACTACCACCAAATTGATTATTATGTGCTGGGCGCAGTTGAGCAAGAGACCAACAAAACTCTTTCTAAATCACCCCTTACATCTTGGTACCGAACTCCATGGACTACCACCAACTTGATTATTATGTGCTGGGCGCAGTTGAGCAAGAGACCAACAAAACTCTTTCTAAATCACCCCTTACATCTTGGTACCGAACTCCATGGACTACCACCAACTTGATTATTATGTGCTGGGCGCAGTTGAGCAAGAGACCAACAAAACCCTTTCTAAATCACCCCTTACATCTTGGTACCGAACTCCATGGACTACCACCAACTTGATTATTATGTGCTGGGCGCAGTTGAGCAAGAGACCAGCAAAACTCTTTCTAAATCACCCCTTACATCTTGGTACGGAACTCCATGGACTACCACCAACTTGATTATTATGTGCTGGGCGCATTTGAGCAAGAGACCAACAAAACTCTTTCTAAATCACCCCTTACATCTTGGTACCGAACTCCATGGACTACCACCAACTTGATTATTATGTGCTGGGCGCAGTTGAGCAAGAGACCAACAAAACTCTTTCTAAATCACCCCTTACATCTTGGTACCGAACTCCATGGACTACCACCAAATTGATTATTATGTGCTGGGCGCATTTGAGCAAGAGACCAACAAAACTCTTTCTAAATCACCCCTTACATCTTGGTACCTATCTCCATGGACTACCACCACTTGATTATTATGTGCTGGGCGCAGTTGAGCAAGAGACCAACAAAACTCTTTCTAAATCACCCCTTACATCTTGGTACCGAACTCCATGGACTACCACCAGACTGATTATTATGTGCTGGGCGCAGTTGAGCAAGAGACCAACAAAACTCTTTCTAAATCACCCCTTACATCTTGGTACCGAACTCCATGGACTACCAAAATTGATTATTATGTGCTGGGCACGCAGTTGAGCAAGAGACCAACAAAACTCTTTCTAAATCACCCCTTACATCTTGGTACCTAACTCCATGGACTACCACCAACTTGATTATTATGTGCTGGGCGCATTTGAGCAAGAGACCAACAAAACTCTTTCTAAATCACCCCTTACATCTTGGTACCTAACTCCATGGACTACCACCAACTTGATTATTATGTGCTGGGCGCATTTGAGCAAGAGACCAACAAAACTCTTTCTAAATCACCCCTTACATCTTGGTACCTAACTCCATGGACTACCACCAACTTGATTATTATGTGCTGGGCGCAGTTGGGCAAAGACCAACAAAACTCTTTCTAAATCACCCCTTACATCTTGGTACTAACTCCATGGACTACCACCAAATTGATTATTATGTGCTGGGCGCAGTTGAGCAAGAGACCAACAAGACTCTTTCTAAATCTGCCCCTTACATCTTGGTACCGAACTCCATGGACTACCACCAAATTGATTATTATGTGCTGGGCGCATTTGAGCAAGAGACCAACAAAACTCTTTCTAAATCACCTTACATCTTGGTACCTATATCTCCATGGACTACCACCCACTTGATTATTATGTGCTGGGCGCAGTTGAGCAAGAGACCAACAAAACTCTTTCTAAATCACCCCTTACATCTTGGTACCGAACTCCATGGACTACCACCAAATTGATTATTATGTGCTGGGCGCAGTTGAGCAAGAGACCAACAAAACTCTTTCTAAATCACCCCCTTACATCTTGGTACCTAACTCCATGGACTACCACCCGCTTGATTATTATGTGCTGGGCGCAGTTGAGCAAGAGACCAACAAAACTCTTTCTAAATCACCCCCTTACATCTTGGTACCTAACTCCATGGACTACCACCCACTTGATTATTATGTGCTTGGCGCAGTTGAGCAAGAGACCAACAAAACTCTTTCTAAATCTACCCCTTACATCTTGGTACCTAACTCCATGGACTACCACCAACTTGATTATTATGTGCTGGGCGCAGTTGAGCAAGAGACCAACAAAACTCTTTCTAAATCACCCCTTACATCTTGGGTACCTATCTCCATGGACTACCACCCACTTGATTATTATGTGCTGGGCGCAGTTGAGCAAGAGACCAACAAAACTCTTTCTAAATCACCCCTTACGTAAGTACCGAACTCCATGGACTACCACCAACTTGATTATTATGTGCTGGGCGCAGTTGAGCAAGAGACCAACAAAAACTCTTTCTAAATCACCCCTTACATCTTGGTACCTATCTCCATGGACTACCACCAACTTGATTATTATGTGCTGGGCGCAGTTGAGCAAGAGACCAACAAAACTCTTTCTAAATCACCCCTTACATCTTGGTACCGAACTCCATGGACTACCACCCACTTGATTGTGCTCTTGCTGGGCGCAGTTGAGCAAGAGACCAACAAAACTCTTTCTAAATCACCCCTTACATCTTGGTACCGAACTCCATGGACTACCACCAAATTGATTATTATGTGCTGGGCGCAGTTGAGCAAGAGACCAACAAAACTCTTTCTAAATCACCCCTTACATCTTGGTACCTAACTCCATGGGCTACCACCAACTTGATTATTATGTGCACAGAGCGCATTTGAGCAAGAGACCAACAAAACTCTTTCTAAATCACCCCTTACATCTTGGTACCGAACTCCATGGACTACCACCAAATTGATTATTATGTGCTTGGCGCAGTTGAGCAAGAGACCAACAAAACTCTTTCTAAATCACCCCTTACATCTTGGTACCTAACTCCATGGACTACCACCAAATTGATTATTATGTGCTGGGCGCAGTTGAGCAAGAGACCAACAAAACTCTTTCTAAATCACCCCTTACATCTTGGTACCTAACTCCATGGACTACCACCCACTTGATTATTATGTACTTGGCACCAGTTGAGCAAGAGACCAACAAAACTCTTTCTAAATCACCCCTTACATCTTGGTACCTAACTCCATGGACTACCACCCACTTGATTATTATGTGCTGGGCGCAGTTGAGCAAGAGACCAACAAAACTCTTTCTAAATCACCCCTTACATCTTGGTACCGAACTCCATGGACTACCACCCACTTGATTATTATGTGCTGGGCGCAGTTGAACAAAGACCAACAAAACTCTTTCGTCACCCTTACATCTTGGTACCGAACTCCATGGACTACCACAAATTGATTATTATGTGCTGGGCGCAGTTGAGCAAGAGACCAACAAAACTCTTTCTAAATCACCTTACATCTTGGTACCTAACTCCATGGACTACCACCAACTTGATTATTATGTGCTGGGCGCATTTGAGCAAGAGAACCAATAATCCTTTCCGTCACCCCTTACATCTTGGTACCGAACTCCATGGACTACCACCAAATTGATTATTATGTGCTGGGCACAGTTGAGCAAGAGACCAACAAAACTCTTTCTAAATCACCCCTTACATCTTGGTACCTAACTCCATGGACTACCACCAAATTGATTATTATGTGCTTGGCGCAGTTGAGCAAGAGACCAACAAAACTCTTTCTAAATCACCCCTTACATCTTGGTACCGAACTCCATGGACTACCACCAACTTGATTATTATGTGCTGGGCGCAGTTGAACAGAGACCAACAAAACTCTTTCCTAAATCACCCCTTACATCTTGGTACCGAACTCCATGGACTACCACCAAATTGATTATTATGTGCTTGGCGCAGTTGAGCAAGAGACCAACAAAACTCTTTCTAAATCACCCCTTACATCTTGGTACCTAACTCCATGGACTACCACCAAATTGATTATTATGTGCTTGGCGCAGTTGAGCAAGAGACCAACAAAACTCTTTCTAAAATCACCCCTTACATCTTGGTACCGAACTCCATGGACTACCACCAACTTGATTATTATGTGCTGGGCGCAGTTGAGCAAGAGACCAACAAAACTCTTTCTAAATCACCCCTTACATCTTGGTACCGAACTCCATGGACTACCACCAAATTGATTATTATGTGCTTGGCGCAGTTGAGCAAGAGACCAACAAAACTCTTTCTAAATCACCCCTTACATCTTGGTACCTATCTCCATGGACTACCACAAATTGATTATTATGTGCTGGGCGCAGTTGAGCAAGAGACCAACAAAACTCTTTCTAAATCACCCCACACTTACATCTTGGTACCGAACTCCATGGACTACCACCAAATTGATTATTATGTGCTGGGCGCATTTGAGCAAGAGACCAACAAAACTCTTTCTAAATCACCCCTTACATCTTGGTACCTAACTCCATGGACTACCACCAACTTGATTATTATGTGCTGGGCGCATTTGAGCAAGAGACCAACAAAACTCTTTCTAAATCACCCCTTACATCTTGGTACCTAACTCCATGGACTACCACCAACTTGATTATGCTGGGCGCATTTGAGCAAGAGACCAACAAAACTCTTTCTAAATCACCCCTTACATCTTGGTACCTAACTCCATGGACTACCACCAACTTGATTATTATGTGCTGGGCGCATTTGAGCAAGAGACCAACAAAAACTCTTTAAATCACCCCTTACATCTTGGTACCTAACTCCATGGACTACCACCAACTTGATTATTATGTGCTGGGCGCATTTGAGCAAGAGACCAACAAAACTCTTTCTAAATCACCCCTTACATCTTGGTACCTAACTCCATGGACTACCACCAACTTGATTATTATGTGCTGGGCGCATTTGAGCAAGAGACCAACAAAACTCTTTCTAAATCACCCCTTACATCTTGGTACCTAACTCCATGGACTACCACCAACTTGATTATTATGTGCTGGGCGCATTTGAGCAAGAGACCAACAAAACTCTTTCTAAATCACCCCTTACATCTTGGTACCTAACTCATGGACTACCACCAACTTGATTATTATGTGCTGGGCGCATTTGAGCAAAGAACCAACAAAACTCTTTCTAAATCACCTTACATCTTGGTACCGAACTCCATGGACTACCACCCACTTGATTATTATGTGCTGGGCGCAGTTGAGCAAGAGACCAACAAAACTCTTTCTAAATCACCCCTTACATCTTGGTACCTAACTCCATGGACTACCACCAACTTGATTATTATGTGCTGGGCGCAGTTGAGCAAGAGACCAACAAAAAAACTCTTTAAATCACCCCTTACATCTTGGTACCGAACTCCATGGACTACCACCAACTTGATTATTATGTGCTGGGCGCAAGTTGAGCAAGAGACCAACAAAACTCTTTCTAAATCACCCCTTGTCTTGGTACCTAACTCCATGGACTGCCACCAACTTGATTATTATGTGCTGGGCGCAGTTGAGCAAGAGACCAACAAAGCTCTTTCTAAATCACCCCTTACATCTTGGTACCGAACTCCATGGACTACCACCAACTTGATTATTATGTGCTGGGCACCCAGTTGAGCAAGAGACCAACAAAACTCTTTCTAAATCACCCCTTACATCTTGGTACCGAACTCCATGGACTACCACCAACTTGATTATTATGTGCTGGGCGCAGTTGAGCAAGAGACCAACAAAACTCTTTCTAAATCACCCCTTACATCTTGGTACCGAACTCCATGGACTACCACCAACTTGATTATTATGTGCTGGGCGCAGTTGAGCAAGAGACCAACAAAACTCTTTCTAAATCACCCCTTACATCTTGGTACCTAACTCCATGGACTGCCACCAACTTGATTATTATGTGCTGGGCGCAGTTGAGCAAGAGACCAACAAAACTCTTTCTAAATCACCCCTTACATCTTGGTACCTAACTCCATGGACTGCCACCAACTTGATTATTATGTGCTGGGCGCAGTTGAGCAAGAGACCAACAAAACTCTTTCTAAATCACCCCTTACATCTTGGTACCGAACTCCATGGACTACCACCAACTTGATTATTATGTGCTGGGCGCAGTTGAGCAAGAGACCAACAAAACTCTTTCTAAATCACCCCTTACATCTTGGTACCGAACTCCATGGACTACCACCAACTTGATTATTATGTGCTGGGCGCAGTTGAGCAAGAGACCAACAAAACTCTTTCTAAATCACCCCTTACATCTTGGTACCGAACTCCATGGACTACCACCAACTTGATTATTATGTGCTGGGCGCATTTGAGCAAGAGACCAACAAAACTCTTTCTAAATCACCCCTTACATCTTGGTACCGAACTCCATGGACTACCACCAACTTGATTATTATGTGCTGGGCGCAGTTGAGCAAGAGACCAACAAAACTCTTTCTAAATCACCCCTTACATCTTGGTACCTATCTCCATGGACTACCACCAACTTGATTATTATGTGCTGGGCGCAGTTGAGCAAGAGACCAACAAAACTCTTTCTAAATCACCCCCTTACATCTTGGTACCTAACTCCATGGACTACCACCAACTTGATTATTATGTGCTGGGCGCAGTTGAGCAAGAGACCAACAAAACTCTTTCTAAATCCACCCCTTACATCTTGGTACCGAACTCCATGGACTACCACCAACTTGATTATTATGTGCTGGGCGCAGTTGAGCAAGAGACCAACAAAACTCTTTCTAAATCACCCCTTACATCTTGGTACCGAACTCCATGGACTACCACCAACTTGATTATTATGTGCTGGGCGCAGTTGGGCAAGAGACCAACAAAACTCTTTCTAAATCACCCCTTACATCTTGGTACCTAACTCCATGGACTACCACCAACTTGATTATTATGTGCTGGGCGCAGTTGAGCAAGAGACCAACAAAACTCTTTCTAAATCACCCCTTACATCTTGGTACCGAACTCCATGGACTACCACCAACTTGATTATTATGTGCTGGGCGCAGTTGGGCAAGAGACCAACAAAACTCTTTCTAAATCACCCCTTACATCTTGGTACCGAACTCCATGGACTACCACCAACTTGATTATTATGTGCTGGGCGCAGTTGAGCAAGAGACCAACAAAACTCTTTCTAAATCACCCCTTACATCTTGGTACCTAACTCCATGGACTACCACCAACTTGATTATTATGTGCTGGGCGCAGTTGAGCAAGAGACCAACAAAACTCTTTCTAAATCACCCCTTACATCTTGGTACCGAACTCCATGGACTACCACCAACTTGATTATTATGTGCTGGGCGCAGTTGAGCAAGAGACCAACAAAACTCTTTCTAAATCACCCCTTACATCTTGGTACCTAACTCCATGGACTACCACCAACTTGATTATTATGTGCTGGGCGCAGTTGAGCAAGAGACCAACAAAACTCTTTCTAAATCACCCCTTACATCTTGGTACCTAACTCCATGGACTGCCACCAAATTGATTATTATGTGCTGGGCGCAGTTGAGCAAGAGACCAACAAAACTCTTTCTAAATCACCCCTTACATCTTGGTACCTAACTCCATGGACTACCACCCACTTGATTATTATGTGCTTGGCGCAGTTGAGCAAGAGACCAACAAAACTCTTTCTAAATCCACCCCTTACATCTTGGTACCTAACTCCATGGACTACCACCCACTTGATTATTATGTGCTGGGCGCAGTTGAGCAAGAGACCAACAAAACTCTTTCTAAATCACCCCTTACATCTTGGTACCTAACTCCATGGACTACCACCAACTTGATTATTATGTGCTGGGCGCAGTTGAGCAAGAGACCAACAAAACTCTTTCTAAATCACCCCTTACATCTTGGTACCGAACTCCATGGACTACCACCAACTTGATTATTATGTGCTGGGCGCAGTTGAGCAAGAGACCAACAAAACTCTTTCTAAATCACCCCTTACATCTTGGTACCTAACTCCATGGACTGCCACCAACTTGATTATTATGTGCTGGGCGCATTTGAGCAAAGACCAACAAAACTCTTTCTAAATCACCCCTTACATCTTGGTACCGAACTCCATGGACTACCACCAACGATTATTATGTGCTGGGCGCAGTTGAGCAAGAGACCAACAAAACTCTTTCTAAATCTTACCCCACCCCTTACATCTTGGTACCTATCTCCATGGACTACCACCAACTTGATTATTATGTGCTTGGCGCAGTTGAGCAAGAGACCAACAAAACTCTTTCTAAATCACCCCTTACATCTTGGTACCTATCTCCATGGACTACCACCCATGATTATTATGTGCTGGGCACCCAGTTGGGCAAGAGACCAACAAAACTCTTTCTAAATCACCCCCCATTACATCTTGGTACCGAACTCCATGGACTACCACCAACTTGATTATTATGTGCTGGGCGCAGTTGAGCAAGAGACCAACAAAACTCCTTTCTAAATCACCCCTTACATCTTGGTACCTAACTCCATGGACTACCACCCACTTGATTATTATGTGCTGGGCGCAGTTGAGCAAGAGACCAACAAAACTCTTTCTAAATCACCCCTTACATCTTGGTACCTATCTCCATGGACTACCACCCACTTGATTATTATGCTGGGCGCAGTTGAGCAAGAGACCAACAAAACTCTTTCTAAATCACCCTTACATCTTGGTACCTATCTCCATGGACTACCACCAACTTGATTATTATGTGCTGGGCGCAGTTGAGCAAGAGACCAACAAAACTCTTTCTAAATCACCCCTTACATCTTGGTACCCTAACTCCATGGACTACCACCAACTTGATTATTATGTGCTGGGCGCATTTGAGCAAGAGACCAACAAAACTCTTTCTAAATCACCCCTTACATCTTGGTACCTAACTCCATGGACTACCACCAACTTGATTATTATGTGCTGGGCGCAGTTGAGGCAAGAGACCAACAAAACTCTTTCTAAATCACCCCTTACATCTTGGTACCGAACTCCATGGACTACCACCAACTTGATTATTGTATGTGCTGGGCGCAGTTGAGCAAGAGACCAGCAAAACTCTTTCTAAATCACCCCTTACATCTTGGTACCTATCTCCATGGACTACCACCAACTTGATTATTAGGTGCTTGGCGCAGTTGAGCAAGAGACCAACAAAACTCTTTCTAAATCACCCCTTACATCTTGGTACCTATCTCCATGGACTACCACCACCAACTTGATTATTATGTGCTTGGCGCAGTTGAGCAAGAGACCAACAAAACTCTTTCTAAATCACCCCTTACATCTTGGTACCTATCTCCATGGACTACCACCCACTTGATTATTATGTGCTGGGCGCAGTTGAGCAAGAGACCAACAAAACTCTTTCTAAATCACCCTTACATCTTGGTACCTATCTCCATGGACTACCACCAACTTGATTATTATGTGCTGGGCGCAGTTGAGCAAGAGACCAACAAAGAAACTCACCTAAATCACCCCTTACATCTTGGTACCTAACTCCATGGACTACCACCAACTTGATTATTGTGCTGGGCGCAGTTGAGCAAGAGACCAACAAAACTCTTTCTAAATCACCCCTTACATCTTGGTACCTAACTCCATGGACTACCGCAACTTGATTATTATGTGCTGGGCGCATTTGAGCAAGAGACCAACAAAACTCTTTCTAAATCACCCCTTACATCTTGGTACCTAACTCCATGGACTACCAACTTGATTATTATGTGCTGGGCGCATTTGAGCAAGAGACCAACAAAACTCTTTCTAAATCACCCCTTACATCTTGGTACCGAACTCCATGGACTACCACCAACTTGATTATTATATGTGCTGGGCGCATTTGAGCAAGAGACCAACAAAACTCTTTCTAAATCACCCCTTACATCTTGGTACCTAACTCCATGGACTACCACCAACTTGATTATTATGTGCTGGGCGCAGTTGAGCAAGAGACCAACAAAACTCTTTCTAAATCACCCCTTACATCTTGGTACCTAACTCCATGGACTACCACCAACTTGATTATTATGTGCTGGGCGCAGTTGAGCAAGAGACCAACAAAACTCTTTCTAAATCACCCCTTACATCTTGGTACCTAACTCCATGGACTACCACCAACTTGATTATTATGTGCTGGGCGCATTTGAGCAAGAGACCAACAAAACTCTTTCTAAATCACCCCTTACATCTTGGTACCTAACTCCATGGACTACCACCAACTTGATTATTATGTGCTGGGCGCATTTGAGCAAGAGACCAACAAAACTCTTTCTAAATCACCCCTTACATCTTGGCACCTAACTCCATGGACTTCTACCAACTTGATTATTATGTGGGCGCATTTGAGCAAGAGACCAACAAAACTCTTTCTAAATCACCCTTACATCTTGGTACCGAACTCCATGGACTACCACTGCTTGATTATTATGTGCTGGGCGCATTTGAGCAAAGACCAACAAAACTCTTTCTAAATCACCCCTTACATCTTGGTACCTAACTCCATGGACTACCACCAACTTGATTATTATGTGCTGGGCGCAGTTGAGCAAGAGACCAACAAAACTCTTTCTAAATCACCCTTACATCTTTGGTACCGAACTCCATGGACTACCACCAACTTGATTATTATGTGCTGGGCGCAGTTGAGCAAGAGACCAACAAAACTCTTTCTAAATCACCCTTACATCTTGGTACCGAACTCCATGGACTACCACCCAACTTGATTATTATGTGCTGGGCGCATTTGAGCAAGAGACCAACAAAACTCTTTCTAAATCACCTTACATCTTGGTACCTAACTCCATGGACTACCATAACGATTATTATGTGCTGGGCGCATTTGAGCAAGAGACAGCAAACTACTTTCTAAATCACCCCTTACATCTTGAGTACCCGAACTCCATGGACTACCACCAACTTGATTATTATGTGCTGGGCGCATTTGAGCAAGAGACCAACAAAACTCTTTCTAAATCACCCCTTACATCTTGGTACCGAACTCCATGGACTACCACCAACTTGATTATTATGTGCTGGGCGCATTTGAGCAAGAGACCAACAAAACTCTTTCTAAATCACCCCTTACATCTTGGTACCTATCTCCATGGACTACCACCAACTTGATTATTATGTGCTGGGCGCAGTTGAGCAAGAGACCAACAAAACTCTTTCTAAATCACCCCTTACATCTTGGTACCTATCTCCATGGACTACCACCAACTTGATTATTTATGTGCTTGGCGCAGTTGAGCAAGAGACCAACAAAACTCTTTCTAAATCACCCCTTACATCTTGGTACCTAACTCCATGGACTACCACCAACTTGATTATTATGTGCTGGGCGCATTTGAGCAAGAGACCAACAAAACTCTTTCTAAATCACCCCTTACATCTTGGTACCTATCTCCATGGACTACCACCCAACTTGATTATTATGTGCTGGGCGCAGTTGAGCAAGAGACCAACAAAACTCTTTCTAAAATCACCCCTTACATCTTGGTACCTATCTCCATGGACTACCACCAACTTGATTATTATGCTGGGCGCAGTTGAGCAAGAGACCAACAAAACTCTTTCTAAATCACCCCTTATCTTAGTACCTAACTCCATGGACTACCACCAACTTGATTATTGGCCAACTTTGGGCGCATTTGAGCAAGAGACCAACAAACTCTTTCTAAATCACCCCTTACATCTTGGTACCGAACTCCATGGACTACCACCAACTTGATTATTATGTGCTGGGCGCAGTTGAGCAAGAGACCAACAAAACTCTTTCTAAATCACCCCTTACATCTTGGTACCTATCTCCATGGACTACCACCAACTTGATTATTATGTGCTTGGCGCAGTTGAGCAAGAGACCAACAAAACTCTTTCTAAATCACCTTACATCTTGGTACCTAACTCCATGGACTACCACCAACTTGATTATTATGTGCTGGGCGCATTTGAGCAAGAGACCAACAAAACTCTTTCTAAATCACCCACTACATCTTGGTACCCGAACTCCATGGACTACCACCAACTTGATTATTATGTGCTGGGCGCATTTGAGGCAGAGACCAACAAAACTCTTTCTAAATCACCCCTTACATCTTGGTACCGAACTCCATGGACTACCACCAACTTGGTATTATGTGCTGGGCGCATTTGAGCAAGAGACCAACAAAACTCTTTCTAAATCACCCCTTACATCTTGGTACCTATCTCCATGGACTACCACCAACTTGATTATTATGTGCTGGGCGCAGTTGAGCAAGAGACCAACAAAACTCTTTCTAAATCACCCCTTACATCTTGGTACCTATCTCCATGGACTACCACCAACTTGATTATTATGTGCTTGGCGCAGTTGAGCAAGAGACCAACAAGAAACTCTTTCTAAATCACCCCTTACATCTTGGTACCTAACTCCATGGACTACCACCAACTTGATTATTATGTGCTGGGCGCATTTGAGCAAGAGACCAACAAAACTCTTTCTAAATCACCCCTTACATCTTGGTACCAGACTCCATGGACTACCACCAACTTGATTATTATGTGCTGGGCGCAGTTGAGCAAGAGACCAACAAAACTCTTTCTAAATCACCCCTTACATCTTGGTACCTATCTCCATGGACTACCACCAACTTGATTATTATGTGCTTGGCGCAGTTGAGCAAGAGACCAACAAAACTCTTTCTAAATCACCCCTTACATCTTGGTACCCGAACTCCATGGACTACCACCAACTTGATTATTATGTGCTGGGCGCAGTTGAGCAAGAGACCAACAAAACTCTTTCTAAATCACCCCTTACATCTTGGTACCTATCTCCATGGACTACCACCCACTTGATTATTATGTGCTTGGCGCAGTTGAGCAAGAGACCAACAAAACTCTTTCTAAATCACCCCTTACATCTTGGTACCTAACTCCATGGACTACCACCCACTTGATTATTATGTGCTGGGCGCAGTTAAACAAGACCAACAAGCTCTTTCTAAATCACCCCTTACATCTTGGTACCGAACTCCATGGACTACCACCAACTTGATTATTATGTGCTGGGCGCATTTGAGCAAGAGACCAAAAAAACTCTTTATAATCACCCCTTACATCTTGGTACCTATCTCCATGGACTACCACCAACTTGATTATTATGTGCTTGGCGCAGTTGAGCAAGAGACCAACAAAACTCTTTCTAAATCACCCCTTACATCTTGGTACCGAACTCCATGGACTACCACCCACTTGATTATTATGTGCTGGGCGCAGTTGAGCAAGAGACCAACAAAACTCTTTCTAAATCACCCCTTACATCTTGGTACCTATCTCCATGGACTACCACCAACTTGATTATTATGTGCTTGGCACAGTTGAGCAAGAGACCAACAAAAAACTCTTTCTAAATCACCCCTTACATCTTGGTACCTATCTCCATGGACTACCACCACTTGATTATTATGTGCTGGGCGCAGTTGAGCAAGAGACCAACAAAACTCTTTCTAAATCACCCCTTACATCTACTTGGTACCGAACTCCATGGACTACCACCAACTTGATTATTATGTGCTGGGCGCAGTTGAGCGAGACCAACAAAACTCTTTCTAAATCACCCCGCTTACATCTTGGTACCTAACTCCATGGACTACCACCCACTTGATTATTATGTGCTGGGCGCAGTTGAGCAAGAGACCAACAAAACTCTTTCTAAATCACCCCTTACATCTTGGTACCTATCTCCATGGACTACCACCCACTTGATTATTATGTGCTGGGCGCAGTTGAGCAAGAGACCAACGAAACTCTTTCTAAATCACCCCTTACATCTTGGTACCTATCTCCATGGACTACCACCCACTTGATTATTATGTGCTGGGCGCAGTTGAGCAAGAGACCAACAAAACTCTTTCTAAATCACGCACATCTTGGTACCTATCTCCATGGACTACCACCAACTTGATTATTATGTGCTGGGCGCAGTTGAGCAAGAGACCAACAAAACTCTTTCTAAATCACCCTACATCTTGGTACCGAACTCCATGGACTACACCAACTTGATTATTATGTGCTGGGCGCAGTTGAGCAAGAGACCAACAAAACTCTTTCTAAATCACCCTTACATCTTGGTACCCTAGCCACATGGACTACCACCAACTTGATTATTATGTGCTGGGCGCAGTTGAGCAAGAGACCAACAAAACTCTTTCTAAATCACCCCTTACATCTTGGTACCGAACTCCATGGACTACCACCAACTTGATTATTATGTGCTGGGCGCATTTGAGCAAGAGACCAACAAAACTCTTTCTAAATCACCACCCACATCTTGGTACCTAACTCCATGGACTACCACCAACTTGGTTGTCTGTGCTGGGCGCAGTTAGACAAGAGACCAACAAGCCTCTTCTAAATCACCCCTTACATCTTGGTACCAGACTCCATGGACTACCACCAACTTGATTATTATGTGCTGGGCGCAGTTGGGCAAGAGACCAACAAAACTCTTTCTAAAATACCCCTTACATCTTGGTACTATCTCCATGGACTACCATGACTTGATTATTATGTGCTTGGCGCAGTTGAGCAAGAGACCAGCAAAACTCTTTCTAAATCACCCGCCATCTTGGTACCTATCTCCATGGACTACCACCAACTTGATTATTATGTGCTTGGCGCAGTTGAGCAAGAGACCAACAAAACTCTTTCTAAATCACCTTACATCTTGGTACCTATCTCCATGGACTACCACCCACTTGATTATTATGTGCTGGGCGCAGTTGAGCAAGAGACCAACAAAACTCTTTTCTAAATCACCCCTTACATCTTGGTACCTATCTCCATGGACTACCACCAACTTGGTCAATATGTGCTGGGCGCAGTTGAGCAAGAGACCAACGAAACTCTTTCTAAATCACCCCTTACATCTTGGTACCTATCTCCATGGACTACCACCCACTTGATTATGCTGTGCTTGGCGCAGTTGAGCAAGAGACCAACGAAACTCTTTCTAAATCACCCCTTACATCTTGGTACCTATCTCCATGGA
The DNA here is from genome assembly GCA_037127315.1 of Ascarosepion bandense. Taxonomy (NCBI): domain Eukaryota; kingdom Metazoa; phylum Mollusca; class Cephalopoda; order Sepiida; family Sepiidae; genus Ascarosepion; species Ascarosepion bandense. Next base: position 18,597 of record JBBBDQ010013841.1, read on the forward strand.
CTACCACCAACTTGATTATTATGTGCTGGGCGCAGTTGAGCAAGAGACCAGCAAAACTCTTTCTAAATCACCCCTTACATCTTGGTACCCTAACTCCATGGACTACCACCAACTTGGTTATTATGTGCTGGGCGCAGTTGAGCAAGAGACCAACAAAACTCTTTCTAAATCACCCCTTACATCTTGGTACCTATCTCCATGGACTACCACCCACTTGATTATTATGTGCTTGGCGCAGTTGAGCAAGAGACCAACAAAACTCTTTCTAAATCACCCCTTACATCTTGGTACCTATCTCCATGGACTACCACCCACTTGATTATTATGTGTGGCGCAGTTGAGCAAGAGACCAACAAAACTCTTTCTAAATCCACCCCTTACATCTTGGTACCTATCCTCACCGGACTGCCACCAACGATTATTATGTGCTGGGCGCAGTTGAGCAAGAGACCAACAAAACTCTTAAATCACCCCTTACATCTTGGTACCTAACTCCATGGACTACCATAAACTTGGGTCTTATGTACTGGGCGCAGTTGAGCAAGAGACCAACAAAACTCTTTCTAAAATCACCCCTTACATCTTGGTACTAACTCCATGGACTACCACCAACTTGATTATTATGTGCTGGGCGCATTTGAGCAAGAGACCAACCAAACTCTTACCAATCACCCCTTACATCTTGGTACCTAACTCCATGGACTACCACCAACTTGATTATTATGTGCTGGGCGCATTTGAGCAAGAGACCAACAAGGAAACTCTTTCTAAATCACCCCTTACATCTTGGTACCTAACTCCATGGACTACCACCAACTTGATTATTATGTGCTGGGCGCAGTTGAGCAAGAGACCAACAAAACTCTTTCTAAATCACCCCTTACATCTTGGTACCTATCTCCATGGACTACCACCACCCACTTGATTATTATGTGCTTGGCGCAGTTGAGCAAGAGACCAACAAAACTCTTTCTAAATCACCCCTTACATCTTGGTACCTATCTCCATGGACTACCACCAACTTGATTATTATGTGCTGGGCGCAGTTGAGCAAGAGACCAACAAAACTCTTTCTAAATCACCCCTTACATCTTGGTACCTAACTCCATGGACTACCACCAACTTGATTATTATGTGCTGGGCGCAGTTGAGCAAGAGACCAACAAAACTCTTTCTAAATCACCCCTTACATCTTGGTACCTAACTCCATGGACTACCACCAACTTGATTATTATGTGCTGGGCGCATTTAGACAAGAGACCAACAAAACTCTTTCTAAATCACCCCTTACATCTTGTTCCTAACTCCATGGACTACCACCAACTTGATTATTATGTGCTGGGCGCATTTGAGCAAGAGACCAACAAAAACTCTTCTAAATCACCTTACATCTTGGTACCGAACTCCATGGACTACCACCAACTTGATTATTATGTGCTGGGCGCATTTGGGCAAGAGACCAACAAAACTCTTTCTAAATCACCTTACATCTTGGTACCTAACTCCATGGACTACCACCAACTTGATTATTATGTGCTGGGCGCAGTTGAGCAAGGTAACAAAACTCTTTCTAAATCACCCCTTACATCTTGGTACCTAACTCCATGGACTACCACCAACTTGATTATTATGTGCTGGGCGCAGTTGAGCAAGAGACCAACAAAACTCTTTCTAAATCACCCCTTACATCTTGGTACCTAACTCCATGGACTACCACCAACTTGATTATTATGTGCTGGGCGCATTTGAGCAAGAGACCAACAAAACTCTTTCTAAATCACCCTTACATCTTGGTACCTAACTCCATGGACTACCACCAACTTGATTATTATGTACTTTGGTCGCATTTGAGCAAGAGACCAACAAAACTCTTTCTAAATCACCTTACATCTTGGTACCGAACTCCATGGACTACCACCAACTTGATTATTATGTGCTGGGCGCATTTGAGCAAGAGACCAGCAAAACTCTTTCTAAATCACCCCTTACATCTTGATGCCTAACTCCATGGACTACCACCAACTTGATTATTATGTGCTGGGGCGCAGTTGAGCAAGAGACCAACAAAACTCTTTCTAAATCACCCCTTACATCTTGGTACCGAACTCCATGGACTACCACCAACTTGATTATTATGTGCTGGGCGCAGTTGAGCAGAGACCAACAAAACTCTTTCTAAATCACCCCTTACATCTTGGTACCTAACTCCATGGACTACCACCAACTTGATTATTATGTGCTGGGCGCATTTGAGCAAGAGACCAACAAAACTCTTTCTAAATCACCCTTACATCTTGGTACCGAACTCCATGGACTACCACCAACTTGATTATTATGTGCTGGGCGCGATTGAGCAAGAGACCAACAAAACTCTTTCTAAATCACCCTTACATCTTGGTACCGAACTCCATGGACTACCACCAACTTGATTATTATGTGCTGGGCGCATTTGAGCAAGAGACCAACAAAAACTCTTTCGTCACCCTTACATCTTGGTACCGAACTCCGCGGACTACCACCAACTTGATTGTGTAATACAGGCGCATTTGAGCAAAAGACCAACAAACTCTTTCTAAATCACCCCCTTACATCTTGGTACCGAACTCCATGGACTACCACCAACTTGATTATTATGTGCTGGGCGCATTTGAGCAAGAGACCAACAAAACTCTTTCTAAATCACCCCTTACATCTTGGTACCTAACTCCATGGACTACCACCAACTTGATTATTATGTGCTGGGCGCATTTGAGCAAGAGACCAACAAAACTCTTTCTAAATCACCCTTACATCTTGGTACCGAACTCCATGGACTACCACCAACTTGATTATTATGTGCTGGGCGCATTTGAGCAGAGACCAACAAAACTCTTTCTAAATCACCCCTTACATCTTGGTACCTAACTCCATGGACTACCACCAACTTGATTATTATGTGCTGGGCGCAGTTGAGCAAGAGACCAACAAAATAACAAATCACCCCTTACATCTTGGTACCGAACTCCATGGACTACCACCAACTTGATTATTATGTGCTGGGCGCAGTTGAGCAAGAGACCAACAAAAACTCTTTCTAAATCACCCTTACATCTTGGTGCTAACTCCATGGACTACCACCAACTTGATTATTATGTGCTGGGCGCAGTTGAGCAAGAGACCAACAAAAACTCTTTCTAAATCACCCCTTACATCTTGGTACCTAACTCCATGGACTACCACCAACTTGATTGTGCTGGGCGCATTTGAGGCAAAGACCAACAAGAAACTCTTTCTAAATCACCCCTTACATCTTGGTACCGAACTCCATGGACTACCACCAACTTGATTATTATGTGCTGGGCGCATTTGAGCAAGAGACCAACAAAACTCTTTCTAAATCACCTTACATCTTGGTACCGAACTCCATGGACTACCACCAACTTGATTATTATGTGCTGGGCGCAGTTGAGCAAGAGACCAACAAAACTCTTTCTAAATCACCTTACATCTTGGTACCTAACTCCATGGACTACCACCAACTTGATTATTATGTGCTGGGCGCATTTGAGCAAGAGACCAACAAAACTCTTTCTAAATCACCCCTTACATCTTGGTACCGAACTCCATGGACTACCACCAACTTGATTATTATGTGCTGGGCGCAGTTGAGCAAGAGACCAACAAAACTCTTTCTAAATCACCCCTTACATCTTGGTACCGAACTCCATGGACTACCACCAACTTGATTATTATGTGCTGGGCGCATTTGAGCAAGAGACCAACAAAACTCTTTCTAAATCACCCCTTACATCTTGGTACCTAACTCCATGGACTACCACCAACTTGATTATTATGTGCTGGGCGCAGTTGAGCAGAAGACCAACAAAACTACTTTCTAAATCACCCCTTACATCTTGGTACCGAACTCCATGGACTACCACCAACTTGATTATTATGTGCTGGGCGCAGTTGAGCAAGAGACCAACAAAACTCTTTCTAAATCACCCTTACATCTTGGCACCTAACTCCATGGACTACCACCAACTTGATTATTATGTGCTGGGCGCAGTTGAGCAAGAGACCAACAAAATTCTTTTCTAAATCACCCCTTACATCTTGGTACCGAACTCCATGGACTACCACCAACTTGATTATTATGTGCTGGGCACTTATTGAGCAAGAGACCAACAAAACTCTTTCTAAATCACCCCTTACATCTTGGTACCTAACTCCATGGACTGCCACCCACTTGATTATTATGTGCTGGGCGCAGTTGAGCAAGAGACCAACAAAACTCTTTCTAAATCACCCCTTACATCTTGGTACCGAACTCCATGGACTACCACCAACTTGATTATTATGTGCTGGGCGCAGTTGGGCAAGAGACCAACAAAACTCTTTCTAAATCACCCCTTACATCTTTGGTACCTATCTCCATGGACTACCACCAACTTGATTATTATGTGCTTGGCGCAGTTGAGCAAGAGACCAACAAAACTCTTTCTAAATCACCCCTTACATCTTGGTACCGAACTCCATGGACTACCACCAACTTGATTATTATGTGCTGGGCGCATTTGGGCAAAGACCAACAAAACTCTTTCTAAATCACCCCTTACATCTTGGTACCGAACTCCATGGACTACCACCAACTTGATTATTATGTGCTGGGCGCAGTTGAGCAAGAGACCAACACAAAACTCTTTCTAAATCACCCCTTACATCTTGGTACCGAACTCCATGGTTCTACCAACTTGATTATTATGTGCTGGGCGCAGTTGAGCAAGAGACCAACAAAACTCTTTCTAAATCACCCCTTACATCTTGGTACCTAATTCCATGGACTACCACAAACTTGATTATTATGTGCTGGGCGCAGTTGAGCAAGAGACCAACAAAACTCTTTCTAAATCACCCCTTACATCTTGGTACCGAACTCCATGGACTACCACCAACTTGATTATTATGTGCTGGGCGCAGTTGAGCAAGAGACCAACAAAACTCTTTCTAAATCACCCCACATCTTAGTGCCTAACTCCATGGACTGCCACCCACTTGATTATTATGTGCTGGGCGCAGTTGAGCAAGAGACCAACAAAACTCTTTCTAAATCTTCCCTTACATCTTGGTACCGAACTCCATGGACTACCACCAACTTGATTATTATGTGCTGGGCGCAGTTGAGCAAGAGACCAACAAAACTCTTTTTCAAATCACCCCTTACATCTTGGTACCTATCTCCATGGACTACCACCAACTTGATTATTATGTGCTTGGCTACAGTTGAGCAAAAAGAGACCAACAAAACTCTTTCTAAATCACCCCTTACATCTTGGTACCGAACTCCATGGACTACCACCAACTTGATTATTATGTGCTGGGCGCATTTGAGCAAAGACCAACAAAACTCTTTCTAAATCACCCCTTACATCTTGGTACCTAACTCCATGGACTACCACCAACTTGATTATTATGTGCTGGGCGCAGTTGAGCAAGAGACCAACAAAACTCTTTCTAAATCACCTTACATCTTGGTACCGAACTCCATGGACTACCACCAACTTGATTATTATGTGCTGGGCGCAGTTGAGCAAGAGACCAACAAAACTCTTTCTAAATCACCCCTTACATCTTGGTACCTAACTCCATGGACTACCAACTTGATTATTATGTGCTGGGCGCAGTTGAGCAAGAGACCAACAAAACTCTTTCTAAATCACCCCTTACATCTTGGTACCTATCTCCATGGACTACCACCAACTTTGATTATTATGTGCTGGGCGCAGTTGAGCAAGAGACCAACAAAACTCTTTCTAAAATCACCCCTTACATCTTGGTACCTATCTCCATGGACTACCACCAACTTGATTATTATGTGCTTGGCGCAGTTGAGCAAGAGACCAACAAAACTCTTTCTAAATCACCCCTTACATCTTGGTACCGAACTCCATGGACTACCACCAACTTGATTATTATGTGCTGGGCGCAGTTGAGCAAGAGACCAACAAAACTCTTTCTAAAATCACCCCTTACATCTTGGTACCGAACTCCATGGACTACCACCCACTTGATTATTATGTGCTGGGCGCAGTTGAGCAAGAGACCAACAAAACTCTTTCTAAATCACCCCTTACATCTTGGTACCTAACTCCATGGACTACCACCAACTTGATTATTATGTGCTGGGCGCAGTTGAGCAAGAGACCAACAAAACTCTTTCTAAATCACCCCTTACATCTTGTTGCCAGAACTCCATGGACTACCACCAACTTGATTATTATGTGCTTGGCGCAGTTGAGCAAGAGACCAACAAAACTCTTTCTAAATCACCCTTACATCTTGGTACCTAACTCCATGGACTACCACCAACTTGATTATTATGTGCTGGGCGCAGTTGAGCAAGAGACCAACAAAACTCTTTCTAAATCACCCCATCTTGGTACCGAACTCCATGGACTACCACCACTTGATTATTATGTGCTGGGCGCAGTTGAGCAAGAGACCAACAAAACTCTTTCTAAATCACCCCTTACATCTTGGTACCTATCTCCATGGACTACCACCATGATTATTATGTGCTGGGCGCAGTTGAACGAGACCAACAAAACTCTTTCTAAATCACCCCTTACATCTTGGTACCTGTCTCCATGGACTACCACCAACTTGATTATTATGTGCTGGGCGCAGTTGAGCAAGAGACCAACAAAACTCTTTCTAAATCACCCCTTACATCTTGGTACCTAACTCCATGGACTACCACCACTTGATTATTATGTGCTGGGCACCAGTTGGAGCAAGAGACCAACAAAACTCTTTCTAAATCACCTTACATCTTGGTACCGAACTCCATGGACTACCACCAACTTGATTATTATGTGCTGGGCGCAGTTGAGCAAGAGACCAACAAAACTCTTTCTAAATCACCCCTTACATCTTGGTACCTATCTCCATGGACTACCACCCACTTGATTATTATGTGCTGGGCGCAGTTGAGCAGAGACCAGCAAAACTCTTTCTAAATCACCCCTTACATCTTGGTACCTATCTCCATGGACTACCACCCACTTGATTATTATGTGCTGGGCGCAGTTGAGCAAGAGACCAACAAAACTCTTTCTAAATCACCCCTTACATCTTGGTACCTATCTCCATGGACTACCACCAACTTGATTATTATGTGCTGGGCGCAGTTGAGCAAGAGACCAACAAAACTCTTTCTAAATCACCCCTTACATCTTGGTACCCTAACTCCATGGACTACCACCCACTTGATTATTATGTGCTGGGCGCAGTTGAGCAAGAGACCAACCAAAACTCTTTCTAAATCACCCCTTACATCTTGGTACCGAACTCCGCGGACTACCACCAACTTGATTATTATGTGCTGGGCGCAGTTGAGCAAGAGACCAACAAAACTCTTTCTAAATCACCCCTTACATCTTGGTACCTATCTCCATGGACTACCACCCACTTGATTATTATGTGCTGGGCGCAGTTGAGCAAGAGACCAACAAAACTCTTTCTAAATCACCCCTTACATCTTGGTACCTATCTCCATGGACTACCACCCACTTGATTATTATGTGCTGGGCGCAGTTGGGCAAGAGACCAACAAAACTCTTTCTAAATCACCCCTTACATCTTGGTACCTATCTCCATGGACTACCACCAACTTGATTATTATGTGCTGGGCGCAGTTGAGCAAGAGACCAACAAAACTCTTTCTAAATCACCCCCTTACATCTTGGTACCTAACTCCATGGACTACCACCCACTTGATTATTATGTGCTGGGCGCAGTTGAGCAAGAGACCAACAAAACTCTTTCTAAATCACCTTACATCTTGGTACCGAACTCCATGGACTACCACCAACTTGATTATTATGTGCTGGGCGCAGTTGAGCAAGAGACCAACAAAACTCTTTCTAAATCACCCCTTACATCTTGGTACCTATCTCCATGGACTACCACCACTTGATTATTATGTGCTGGGCGCAGTTGAGCAAGAGACCAACAAAACTCTTTCTAAATCACCCTTACATCTTGGTACCTATCTCCATGGACTACCACCCACTTGATTATTATGTGCTGGGCGCAGTTGAGCAAGAGACCAACAAAACTCTTTCTAAATCACCCCTTACATCTTAGTGCCTATCTCCATGGACTACCACCAACTTGATTATTATGTGCTGGGCGCAGTTGAGCAAGAGACCAACAAAACTCTTTCTAAATCACCCCTTACATCTTGGTACCTAACTCCATGGACTACCACCCACTTGATTATTATGTGCTGGGCGCAGTTGAGCAAGAGACCAACAAAACTCTTTCTAAATCACCCCTTACATCTTGGTACCTATCTCCATGGACTACCACCAACGATTATTGTATTGGGCGCAGTTGGGCAAGAGACCAACAAAACTCTTTCTAAATCACCCCTTACATCTTGGTACCTATCTCCATGGACTACCACCCACTTGATTATTATGTGCTGGGCGCAGTTGAGCAAGAGACCAACAAAACTCTTTCTAAATCACCCCTTACATCTTGGTACCGAACTCCATGGACTACCACCAACTTGATTATTATGTGCTGGGCGCAGTTGAGCAAGAGACCAACAAAACTCTTTCTAAATCACCCCTTACATCTTGAGGCTCGAACTCCATGGACTACCACCCACTTGATTATTATGTGCTGGGCGCAGTTGAGCAAGAAGCCAACAAAACTCTTTCTAAATCACCCCTTACATCTTGGTACCTATCTCCATGGACTCACACCACTTGATTATTATGTGCTGGGCGCAGTTGAGCAAGAGACCAACAAAACTCTTTCTAAATCTACCCCTTACATCTTGGTACCTATCTCCATGGACTACCACCAACTTGATTATTATGTGCTGGGCACCCAGTTGAGCAAGAGACCAACAAAACTCTTTCTAAATCACCCCTTACATCCTTGGTACCTATCTCCATGGACTACCACCAACTTGATTATTATGTGCTGGGCGCAGTTGAGCAAGAGACCAACAAAACTCTTTCTAAATCACCCCTTACATCTTGGTACCTAACTCCATGGACTACCACCAACTTGATTATTATGTGCTGGGCGCATTTGAGCAAGAGAAGACCAACAAAACTCTTTCTAAATCACCCCTTACATCTTCCAATTACCTAACTCCATGGACTACACCAACTTGATTATTATGTGCTGGGCACCCAGTTGAGCAAGAGACCAACAAACTCTTTCTAAATCACCCCTTACATCTTGAGTACCTAACTCCATGGACTACCACCAACTTGATTATTATGTGGGCGCATTTGAGCAAGAGACCAACAAAACTCTTTCTAAATCACCCCTTACATCTTGGTACCTATCTCCATGGACTACCACCCACTTGATTATTATGTGCTTGGCGCAGTTGAGCAAGAGACCAACAAAACTCTTTCCTAAATCACCCCTTACATCTTGGTACCTATCTCCATGGACTACCACCCACTTGATTATTATGTGCTTGGCGCAGTTGAGCAAGAGACCAACAAAACTCTTTCTAAATCACCCCTTACATCTTGGTACCTATCTCCATGGACTACCACCAACCAGTTATTATGTGCTTGGCGCAGTTGAGCAAGAGACCAACAAAACTCTTTCTAAATCACCCCTTACATCTTGGTACCTATCTCCATGGACTACCACCCACTTGATTATTATGTGCTGGGCGCAGTTGAGCAAGAGACCAACAAAACTCTTTCTAAATCACCCCTTACATCTTGGTACCTAACTCCATGGACTACCACCAACTTGATTATTATGTGCTGGGCGCATTTGAGCAAGAGACCAACAAAACTCTTTCTAAATCACCTTACATCTTGGTACCTAACTCCATGGACTACCACCTTGATTATTATGTGCTGGGCGCAGTTGAGCAAGAGACCAACAAAACTCTTTCTAAATCACCCATCTGGTACCTAACTCCATGGACTACCACCCACTTGATTATTATGTGCTTGGCGCAGTTGAGCAAGAGACCAACAAAACTCTTTCTAAATCACCCCTTACATCTTGGTACCTAACTCCATGGACACCCACTTGATTATTATGTGCTTGGCGCAGTTGAGCAAGAGACCAGCAAACTCTTTCTAAATCACCCCTTACATCTTGGTACCTATCTCCATGGACTACCACCCACTTGATTATTATGTGCTTGGCGCAGTTGAGCAAGAGACCAACGAAAAACTCTTTCTAAATCACCCCTTACATCTTGGTACCTATCTCCATGGACTACCACCCACTTGATTATTATGTGCTGGGCGCAGTTGAGCAAGAGACCAACAAAACTCTTTCTAAATCACCCCTTACATCTTGGTACCTAACTCCATGGACTACCACCAACTTGATTATTATGTGCTGGGCGCATTTGAGCAAGAGACCAGCAAAACTCTTTCTAAATCACCCCTTACATCTTGGTACCTATCTCCATGGACTACCACCCACTTGATTATTATGTGCTTGGCGCAGTTGAGCAAGAGACCAACAAAACTCTTTCGTACCCACTGCCATCTTGGTACCTATCTCCATGGACTACCACCCACTTGATTATTATGTGCTTGGCGCAGTTGAGCAAGAGACCAACAAAACTCTTTCTAAATCACCCCTTACATCTTGGTACCTATCTCCATGGACTACCACCAACTTGATTATTATGTGCTTGGCGCAGTTGAGCAAGAGACCAACAAAACTCTTTCTAAATCACCCTTACATCTTGGTACCTATCTCCATGGACTACCACCCACTTGATTATTATGTGCTGGGCGCAGTTGAGCAAGAGACCAACAAAAACTCTTTCTAAATCACCCCTTACATCTTGGTACCTAACTCCATGGACTACCACCAACTTGATTATTATGTGCTGGGCGCATTTGAGCAAGAGACCAACAAAACTCTTTCTAAATCACCCCTTACATCTTGGTACCTATCTCCATGGACTACCACCCACTTGATTATTATGTGCTTGGCGCAGTTGAGCAAGAGACCAACAAAACTCTTTCTAAATCACCCTTACATCTTGGTACCTATCTCCATGGACTACCACCCACTTGATTATTATGTGCTTGGCGCAGTTGAGCAAGAGACCAACAAAACTCTTTCTAAATCACCCCTTACATCTTGGTACCTATCTCCATGGACTACCACCGCTTGATTATTATGTGCTTGGCGCAGTTGAGCAAGAGACCAACAAAACTCTTTCTAAATCACCTTACATCTTGGTACCTATCTCCATGGACTACCACCCACTTGATTATTATGTGCTGGGCGCAGTTGAGCAAGAGACCAACAAAACTCTTTCTAAATCACCCCTTACATCTTGGTACCTAACTCCATGGACTGCCACCAACTTGATTATTATGTGCTTGGCGCAGTTGAGCAAGAGACCAACAAAGCTCTTTCTAAATCACCCCTTACATCTTGGTACCTATCTCCATGGACTACCACCCACTTGATTATTATGTGCTGGGCGCAGTTGAGCAAGAGACCAACAAAACTCTTTCTAAATCACCCCTTACATCTTGGTACCGAACTCCATGGACTACCACCAACTTGATTATTATGTGCTTGGCGCAGTTGAGCAAAGACCAACAAAACTCTTTCTAAATCACCCCTTACATCTTGGTACCTATCTCCATGGACTACCACCAACTTGATTATTATGTGCTTGGCGCAGTTGAGCAAGAGACCAACAAAACTCTTTCTAAATCACCCCTTACATCTTGGTACCTAACTCCATGGACTACCACCAAATTGATTATTATGTGCTTGGCGCAGTTGAGCAAGAGACCAACAAAACTCTTTCTAAATCACCCCTTACATCTTGGTACCTAACTCCATGGACTGCCACCCATTTGATTATTATGTGCTGGGCGCATTTGAGCAAGAGACCAACAAAACTCTTTCTAAATCACCCCTTACATCTTGGTACCTAACTCCATGGACTACCACCCATTTGATTATTATGTACTGGGCGCATTTGAGCAAGAGACCAACAAACTCTTTCTAAATCACCCCTTACATCTTGGTACCTAACTCCATGGACTGCCACCCACTTGATTATTATGTGCTTGGCGCAGTTGAGCAAGAGACCAACAAAACTCTTTCTAAATCACCCCTTACATCTTGGTACCTATCTCCATGGACTACCACCAACTTGATTATTATGTGCTTGGCGCAGTTGAGCAAGAGACCAACAAAACTCTTTCTAAATCACCCCTTACATCTTGGTACTATCTCCATGGACTACCACCCACTTGATTATTATGTGCTGGGCGCAGTTGAGCAAGAGACCAACAAAACTCTTTCTAAATCACCCCTTACATCTTGGTACCGAACTCCATGGACTGCCACCCACTTGGTTTAATATGTGCTGGGCGCATTTGAGCAAGAGACCAACAAAAAAACTCTTTCTAAATCACCCCTTACATCTTGGTACCTAACTCCATGGACTGCCACCAACTTGATTATTATTATGTGCTTGGCGCAGTTGAGCAAGAGACCAACAAAACTCTTTCTAAATCACCCCTTACATCTTGGTACCTAACTCCATGGACTACCACCCACTTGATTATTATGTGCTGGGCGCAGTTGAGCAAGAGACCAACAAAACTCTTTCTAAATCACCCTTACATCTTGGTACCTAACTCCATGGACTACCACCCACTTGATTATTATGTGCTGGGCGCAGTTGAGCAAGAGACCAACAAAACTCTTTCTAAATCACCCCTTACATCTTGGTACCTAACTCCATGGACTACCACCCACTTGATTATTATGTGCTTGGCGCAGTTGAGCAAGAGACCAACAAAACTCTTTCTAAATCACCCCTTACATCTTGGTACCTAACTCCATGGACTACCACCCACTTGATTATTATGTGCTGGGCGCATTTGAGCAAGAGACCAACAAAACTCTTTCTAAATCACCCCTTACATCTTGGTACCTAACTCTCCATGGACTACCACCCACTTGATTATTATGTGCTGGGCGCATTTGAGCAAGAGACCAACAAAACTCTTTCTAAATCACCCCTTACATCTTGGTACCTAACTCCATGGACTGCCACCAACTTGATTATTATGTGCTTGGCACCCAGTTGAGCAAGAGACCATCAAAAACTCTTTCTAAATCACCCCTTACCACATCTTGGTACCTAACTCCATGGACTACACCCACTTGATTATTATGTGCTGGGCGCAGTTGGGCAAAGAGACCAGCAAAACTCTTTCTAAATCACCCCTTACATCTTGGTACCTATCTCCATGGACTGCCACCCTTGATTATTATGTGCTTGGCGCAGTTGAGCAAGAGACCAACAAAACTCTTTCTAAATCACCCCTTACATCTTGGTACCTAACTCCATGGACTACCACCCACTTGATTATTATGTGCTGGGCGCAGTTGAGCAAGAGACCAACAAAACTCTTTCTAAATCACCCCTTACATCTTGGTACCTAACTCCATGGACTACCACCCACTTGATTATTATGTGCTGGGCGCATTTGAGCAAGAGACCAACAAAACTCTTTCTAAATCACCCCTTACATCTTGGTACCTAACTCCATGGACTACCACCCACTTGATTATTATGTGCTGGGCGCAGTTGAGCAAGAGACCAACAAAACTCTTTCTAAATCACCCCTTACATCTTGGTACCTAACTCCATGGACTACCACCCACTTGATTATTATGTGCTGGGCGCAGTTGAGCAAGAGACCAACAAAACTCTTTCTAAATCACCCCTTACATCTTGGTACCTAACTCCATGGACTGCCACCAACTTGATTATTATGTGCTTGGCACAGTTGAGCAAGAGACCAACAAAACTCTTTCTAAATCTTGCCATCTTGGTACCTAACTCCATGGACTACCACCCACTTGATTATTATGTGCTGGGCGCAGTTGAGCAAGAGACCAACAAAACTCTTTCTAAATCACCCCTTACATCTTGGTACCTAACTCCATGGACTACCACCACTTGATTATTATGCTGGGCGCATTTGAGCAAGAGACCAACAAAACTCTTTCTAAATCACCCTTACACATCTTGGTACCTAACTCCATGGACTGCCACCAACTTGATTATTATGTGCTGGGCGCAGTTGAGCAAGAGACCAACAAAACTCTTTCTAAATCACCCCTTACATCTTGGTACCTAACTCCATGGACTACCACCCACTTGATTATTATGTGCTGGGCGCATTTGAGCAAGAGACCAGCAAAACTCTTTCTAAATCACCCCTTACATCTTGGTACCTAACTCCATGGGACACCACCAACTTGATTATTATGTGCTTGGCGCAGTTGAGCAAGAGACCAACAAAACTCTTTCTAAATCACCCCTTACATCTTGTACCTAACTCCATGGACTACCACCCACTTGATTATTATGTGCTGGGCGCAGTTGAGCAAGAGACCAACAAAACTCTTTCTAAATCACCCCTTACATCTTGGTACCTATCTCCATGGACTGCCACCCACTTGATTATTATGTGCTTGGCGCAGTTGAGCAAGAGACCAACAAAACTCTTTCTAAATCACCCCTTACATCTTGGTACCTAACTCCATGGACTACCACCCTTGATTATTATGTGCTGGGCGCAGTTGAGCAAGAGATTCAACAAAACTCTTTCTAAAATCACCCCTTACATCTTGGTACCTAACTCCATGGACTACCACCCACTTGATTATTATGTGCTGGGCACCGTTGAGCAAAGACCAACAAAACTCTTTCTAAATCACCCCTTACATCTTGGTACCTAACTCCATGGACTACCACCCACTTGATTATTATGTCTTGGGCGCAGTTGAGCAAGAGACCAACAAAACTCTTTCTAAATCACCCCTTACATCTTGGTACCTAACTCCATGGACTACCACCACTTGATTATTATGTGCTGGGCGCAGTTGAGCAAGAGACCAACAAAACTCTTTCTAAATCTACCCCTTACATCTTGGTACCTAACTCCATGGACTACCACCCACTTGATTATTATGTGCTGGGCGCAGTTGAGCAAGAGACCAACAAAACTCTTTCTAAATCCACCCCTTACATCTTGGTACCTAACTCCATGGACTACCACCCACTTGATTATTATGTGCTGGGCGCAGTTGAGCAAGAGACCAACAAAACTCTTTCTAAATCACCCCTTACATCTTGGTACCTATCTCCATGGACTGCCACCCCACTTGATTATTATGTGCTTGGCGCAGTTGAGCAAGAGACCAACAAAACTCTTTCTAAATCACCCCTTACATCTTGGTACCTAACTCCATGGACTACCACCCCGCCAGTATGTGCTGGGCGCATTTGGGCAAGAGACCAACAAAACTCTTTCTAAATCCCCCTTACATCTTGGTACCTAACTCCATGGACTACCACCCACTTGATTATTATGTGCTGGGCGCAGTTGAGCAAAAGACCAACAAAACTCTTTCTAAATCACCCCTTACATCTTGGTACCTATCTCCATGGACTGCCACCCACTTGATTATTATGTGCTGGGCGCAGTTGAGCAAGAGACCAACAAAACTCTTTCTAAATCACCTTACATCTTGGTACCTATCTCCATGGACTGCCACCCACTTGATTATTATGTGCTGGGCGCAGTTGAGCAAGAGACCAACAAAACTCTTTCTAAATCACCCCTTACATCTTGGTACCTAACTCCATGGACTGCCACCAACTTGATTATTATGTGCTTGGCGCAGTTGAGCAAAGAGACCAACAAAACTCTTTCTAAATCACCCCTTACATCTTGGTACCTAACTCCATGGACTGCCACCCACTTGATTATTATGTGCTGGGCGCAGTTGAGCAAGAGACCAACAAAACTCTTTCTAAATCACCCCTTACATCTTGGTACCTAACTCCATGGACTGCCACCAACTTGATTATTATGTGTAGCGCAGTTGAGCAAAAAGAGACCAACAAACTCTTTCTAAATCACCCCTTACATCTTGGTACCTAACTCCGCCTGGACTGCCACCAACTTGATTATTATGTGCTTGGCGCAGTTGAGCAAGAGACCAACAAAACTCTTAAATCACCCCTTACATCTTGGTACTAACTCCATGGACTGCCACCCTTGATTATTATGTGCTGGGCGCATTTGAGCAAGAGACCAACAAAACTCTTTCTAAATCACCCCTTACATCTTGGTACCGAACTCCATGGACTGCCACCCACTTGATTATTATGTGCTGGGCGCAGTTGAGCCAAGAGACCAACAAAACTCTTTCTAAATCACCTTACATCTTGGTACCTATCTCCATGGACTACCACCCACTTGATTATTATGTGCTGGGCGCAGTTGAGCAAGAGACCAACAAAACTCTTTCTAAATCACCCCTTACATCTTGGTACCGAACTCCATGGACTACCACCAACTTGATTATTATGTGCTTAGCGCAGTTGAGCAAGAGACCAACAAAACTCTTTCTAAATCACCCCTTACATCTTGGTACCGAACTCCATGGACTACCACCAACTTGATTATTATGTGCTGGGCGCATTTGAGCAAGAGACCAACAAAACTCTTTCGTCACCCCTTACATCTTGGTACCGAACTCCATGGACTATAGCTTGATTATTATGTGCTGGGCGCATTTGAGCAAGAGACCAACAAAACTCTTTCTAAATCACCCCTTACATCTTGGTACCTAACTCCATGGACCTGCACCCTTGATTATTATGTGCTGGGCGCATTTGGCAAGAGACCAACAAAACTCTTTCTAAATCTACCCCTTACATCTTGGTACCTATCTCCATGGACTACCACCCACTTGATTATTATGTGCTGGGCGCAGTTGAGCAAGAGACCAACAAAACTCTTTCTAAATCTACACCCCTTACATCTTGGTACCGAACTCCATGGACTACCACCAACTTGACTATTATGTGCTTGGCGCAGTTGAGCAAGAGACCAACAAAACTCTTTCTAAATCACCCCCTTACATCTTGGTACCGAACTCCATGGACTACCACCAACTTGATTATTATGTGCTGGGCGCATTTGAGCAAAAAGCTAAAAAAACTCTTTTCTAAATCACCCCTTACATCTTGGTACCTAACTCCATGGACTACCACCAACTTGATTATTATGTGCTGGGCGCAGTTGAGCAAGAGACCAACAAAACTCTTTCTAAATCACCCCTTACATCTTGGTACCGAACTCCATGGACTACCACCAACTTGATTATTATGTGCTGGGCGCATTTGAGCAAGAGACCAACAAAACTCTTTCTAAATCACCTTACATCTTGGTACCTAACTCCATGGACTACCACCAACTTGATTATTATGTGCTGGGCGCAGTTGAGCAAGAGACCAACAAAACTCTTTCTAAATCACCCCTTACATCTTGGTACCGAACTCCATGGACTACCACCAACTTGATTATTATGTGCTGGGCGCAGTTGAGCAAGAGACCAACAAAACTCTTTCTAAATCACCCCTTACATCTTGGTACCTATCTCCATGGACTACCAACTTGATTATTATGTGCTTGGCGCAGTTGAGCAAGAGACCAACAAAACTCTTTCTAAATCACCCCTTACATCTTGGTACCTATCTCCATGGACTACCACCAACTTGATTATTATGTGCTTGGCGCAGTTGAGCAAGAGACCAACAAAACTCTACTCTAAATCACCCCTTACATCGTGGTACCTAACTCCCATGGACTACCACCCACTTGATTATTATGTGCTGGGCGCAGTTGAGCAAGAGACCAACAAAACTCTTTCTAAATCACCCCTTACATCTTGGTACCGAACTCCATGGACTACCACCCACTTGATTATTATGTGCTGGGCGCAGTTGAGCAAGAGACCAACAAAACTCTTTCTAAATCACCCCTTACATCTTGGTACCTAACTCCATGGACTGCCACCCACTTGATTATTATGTGCTGGGCGCAGTTGAGCAAGAGACCAACAAAACTCTTTCTAAATCACCCCTTACATCTTGTACCTAACTCCATGGACTACCACCCACTTGATTATTATGTGCTGGGCGCAGTTGAGCAGAGACCAACAAAACTCTTTCTAAATCACCCCTTACATCTTGGTACCTAACTCCATGGACTGCCACCCACTTGATTATTATGTGCTGGGCGCAGTTGAGCAGGGCCAACAAACTCTTTCTAAATCACCCCTTACATCTTGGTGCACTAACTCCATGGACTACCACCCACTTGATTATTATGTGCTGGGCGCAGTTGAGCAAGAGACCAACAAAACTCTTTCTAAATCACCCCTTACATCCTCTTGAGTACGAACTCCATGGACTACCACCCACTTGATTATTATGTGCTGGGCGCAGTTGAGCAAGAGACCAACAAAACTCTTTCTAAATCACCCCTTACATCTTGGTACCTATCTCCATGGACTACCACCAACGATTCGTATGTGCTTGGCGCAGTTGAGCAAGGAACCAACAAAACTCTTTCTAAATCACCCCTTACATCTTGGTACCTATCTCCATGGACTACCACCAACTTGATTATTATGTGCTTGGCGCAGTTGAGCAAGAGACCAACAAAAACTCTTTCTAAATCACCCCTTACATCTTGGTACCTATCTCCATGGACTACCACCAACTTGATTATTATGTGCTTTGGCGCAGTTGAGCAAGAGACCAACAAAACTCTTTCTAAATCACCCCTTACATCTTGGTACCTATCTCCATGGACTACCACCAACTTGATTATTATGTGCTTGGCGCAGTTGAGCAAGAGACCAACAAAACTCTTTCTAAATCACCCCTTACATCTTGGTAC
This sequence comes from Ascarosepion bandense, assembly GCA_037127315.1. Lineage (NCBI taxonomy): Eukaryota > Metazoa > Mollusca > Cephalopoda > Sepiida > Sepiidae > Ascarosepion > Ascarosepion bandense. Next base: position 37,400 of record JBBBDQ010013841.1, read on the forward strand.
CTATCTCCATGGACTACCACCAACTTGATTATTATGTGCTTGGCGCAGTTGAGCAAGAGACCAACAAAAACTCTTTCTAAATCACCCTTACATCTTGGTACCTATCTCCATGGACTACCACCAACTTGATTATTATGTGCTTGGCGCAGTTGAGCAAGAGACCAACAAAACTCTTTCTAAATCACCCCTTACATCTTGGTACCTATCTCCATGGACTACCACCAACTTGATTATTATGTGCTTGGCACAGTTGAGCAAGAGACCAACAAAACTCTTTCTAAATCACCCCTTACATCTTGGTACCTATCTCCATGGACTACCACCAACTTGATTATTATGTGCTTGGCGCAGTTGAGCAAGAGACCAACAAAACTCTTTCTAAATCACCCCTTACATCTTGGTACCTAACTCCGCGGACTGCCACCACTTGATTATTATGTGCTGGGCGCATTTGAGCAAGAGACCAACAAAACTCTTTCTAAATCACCCCTTACATCTTGGTACCCTCTCCATGGACTACCACCAACTTGATTATTATGTGCTTGGCACCGGTTGAGCAAGAGACCAACAAAACTCTTTCTAAATCACCCCTTACATCTTGGTACCTATCTCCATGGACTACCACCAACTTGATTATTATGTGCTTGGCGCAGTTGAGCAAGAGACCAACAAAACTCTTTCTAAATCACCTTACATCTTGGTACCTATCTCCATGGACTACCACCAACTTGATTATTATGTGCTTGGCACGCAGTTGAGCAAGAGACCAACAAAACTCTTTCTAAATCACCCCTTACATCTTGGTACCTATCTCCATGGACTACCACCAACTTGATTATTATGGCAGCGCAGTTGAGCAAGAGACCAACAAAACTCTTTCTAAATCACCCCTTACATCTTGGTACCTATCTCCATGGACTACCACCAACTTGATTATTATGTGCTTGGCGCAGTTGAGCAAGAGACCAACAAAACTCTTTCTAAATCACCCCTTACATCTTGGTACCTATCTCCATGGACTACCACCAACTTGATTATTATGTGCTTGGCGCAGTTGAGCAAGAGACCAGCAAAACTCTTTCTAAATCACCCCTTACATCTTGGTACCTAACTCCATGGACTGCCACCCACTTGATTATTATGTGCTGGGCGCATTTGAGCAAGAGACCAACAAAACTCTTCCTAAATCACCCCTTACATCTTGGTACCTAACTCCATGGACCACCACCCACTTGATTATTATGTGCTGGGCGCAGTTGAGCAAGAGACCAACAAAACTCTTTCTAAATCACCCCTTACATCTTGGTACCGAACTCCATGGACTACCACCAACTTGATTATTATGTGCTTGGCGCAGTTGAGCAAGAGACCAACAAAACTCTTTCTAAATCACCCTTACATCTTGGTACCTATCTCCATGGACTACCACCCACTTGATTATTATGTGCTGGGCGCAGTTGAGCAGAGAGACCAACAAAACTCTTTCTAAATCACCCCTTACATCTTGGTACCTATCTCCATGGACTACCACCAACTTGATTATTATGTGCTGGGCGCAGTTGAGCAAGAGACCAACAAAACTCTTTCTAAATCACCCCTTACATCTTGGTACCTATCTCCATGGACTACCACCAACTTGATTATTATGTGCTGGGCGCAGTTGAGCAAGAGACCAGCAAAACTCTTTCTAAATCACCCCTTACATCTTGGTACCTATCTCCATGGACTACCACCAACTTGATTATTATGTGCTGGGCGCAGTTGAGCAAGAGACCAACAAAACTCTTTCTAAATCACCCCTTACATCTTGGTACCTATCTCCATGGACTACCACCAACTTGATTATTATGTGCTGGGCGCAGTTGAGCAAGAGACCAACAAAACTCTTTCTAAATCACCCCTTACATCTTGGTACCTATCTCCATGGACTACCACCAACTTGATTATTATGTGCTGGGCGCAGTTGAGCAAGAGACCAACAAAACTCTTTCTAAATCACCCCTTACATCTTGGTACCGAACTCCATGGACTACCACCAACTTGATTATTATGTGCTGGGCGCATTTGAGCAAGAGACCAACAAAACTCTTTCTAAATCACCCCTTACATCTTGGTACCTAACTCCATGGACTACCACCAACTTGATTATTATGTGCTGGGCGCAGTTGAGCAAGAGACCAACAAAACTTTCTAAATCACCCCTTACATCTTGGTACCGAACTCCATGGACTACCACCCACTTGATTATTATGTGCTGGGCGCAGTTGAGCAAGAGACCAACAAAACTCTTTCTAAATCACCCCTTACATCTTGGTACCGAACTCCCATGGACTACCACCCACTTGATTATTATGTGCTGGGCGCAGTTGAGCAAGAGACCAGCAAAACTCTTTCTAAATCACCCCTTACATCTTGGTACCGAACTCCATGGACTACCACCCACTTGATTATTATGTGCTGGGCGCAGTTGAGCAAGAGACCAACAAAACTCTTTCTAAATCACCCCTTACATCTTGGTACCCTAACTCCATGGACTACCACCCACTTGATTATTATGTGCTGGGCGCAGTTGAGCAAGAGACCAACAAAACTCTTTCTAAATCACCCCTTACATCTTGGTACCTATCTCCATGGACTACCACCCACTTGATTATTATGTGCTGGGCGCATTTGAGCAAGAGACCAACAAAACTCTTTCTAAATCACCCTACATCTTGGTACCTATCTCCATGGACTACCACCAACTTGATTATTATGTGCTGGGCGCAGTTGAGCAAGAGACCAACAAACTGCTTTCTAAATCACCCTTTACATCTTGGTACCTAACTCCATGGACTACCACCAACTTGATTATTATGTGCTGGGCGCAGTTGAGCAAGAGACCAGCAAAACTCTTTCTAAATCACCCTTACATCTTGGTACCGAACTCCATGGACTACCAACTTGATTATTATGTGCTGGGCGCATTTGAGCAAGACCAACAAAACTCTTTCCTAAATCACCCCTTACATCTTGGTACCTAACTCCATGGACTACCACCCCGCTTGATTATTATGTGCTGGGCGCAGTTGAGCAAGAGACCAACAAAACTCTTTCTAAATCACCCTTACATCTTGGTACCTATCTCCATGGACTACCACCAACTTGATTATTATGTGCTTGGCGCAGTTGAGCAAGAGACCAACAAACTCTTTCTAAATCACCCCTTACATCTTGGTACCTAACTCCATGGACTACCACCAAGTTGATTATTATGTGCTGGGCGCAGTTGAGCAAGAGACCAACAAAACTCTTTCTAAATCACCCCTTACATCTTGGTACCGAACTCCATGGACTACACCCACTTGATTATTATGTGCTGGGCGCAGTTGAGCAAGAGACCAACAAAACTCTTTCTAAATCACCTTACATCTTGGTACCTATCTCCATGGACTACCACCAACTTGATTATTATGTGCTGGGCGCAGTTGAGCAAGAGACCAACAAAACTCTTTCTAAATCACCCCTTACATCTTGGTACCTAACTCCATGGACTGCCACCAACTTGATTATTATGTGCTGGGCGCATTTGAGCAAGAGACCAACAAAACTCTTTCTAAATCACCCCTTACATCTTGGTACCGAACTCCATGGACTACCACCCACTTGATTATTATGTGCTGGGCACCCGGTTGAACCTTGAAGACCAACAAAACTCTTTCTAAATCACCCCTTACATCTTGGTACCTATCTCCATGGACTACCACCAACTTGATTATTATGTGCTGGGCGCAGTTGAGCAAGAGACCAACAAAACTCTTTCTAAATCACCCCTTACATCTTGGTACCTAACTCCATGGACTGCCACCAACTTGATTATTATGTGCTGGGCGCATTTGAGCAAGAGACCAACAAAACTCTTTCTAAATCACCCCTTACATCTTGGTACCGAACTCCATGGACTACCACCAACTTGATTATTATGTGCTGGGCGCAGTTGAGCAAGAGACCAACAAAACTCTTTCTAAATCACCCCTTACATCTTGGTACCTAACTCCATGGACTACCACCAACTTGATTATTATGTGGGCGCATTTGAGCAAGAGACCAACAAAACTCTTTCTAAATCACCTTACATCTTGGTACCTAACTCCATGGACTGCCGCCAACTTGATTATTATGTGCTGGGCGCATTTGAGCAAGCCAACAAAACTCTTCTAAATCTCACCCCTTACATCTTGGTACCTATCTCCATGGACTACCACCCACTTGATTATTATGTGCTGGGCGCAGTTGAGCAAGAGACCAACAAAACTCTTTCTAAATCACCCCATACATCTTGGTACCTATCTCCATGGACTACCACCCACTTGATTATTATGTGCTGGGCGCAGTTGAGCAAGGGCCAACAGAAACTCTTTCTAAATCACCCCTTACATCTTTTGATGCCTATCTCCATGGACTACCACCAACTTGATTTATTATGTGCTGGGCGCAGTTGAGCAAGAGACCAACAAAACTCTTTCTAAAATCACCCCTTACATCTTGGTACCTAACTCCATGGACTGCCACCAACTTGATTATTATGTGCTGGGCGCATTTGAGCAAGAGACCAACAAAACTCTTTCTAAATCGCCCCCTTACATCTTGGTACCGAACTCCATGGACTACCACCAACTTGATTATTATGTGCTGGGCACCCAGTTGAACAGAGACCAACAAAACTCTTTCTAAATCTTGCCGGCTCTTGGTACCTAACTCCATGGACTACCACCAACTTGATTCAGCTATGTGCTGGGCGCATTTGGGCAAGAGACCAACAAAACTCTTTCTAAATCACTACATCTTGGTACCTAACTCCATGGACTGCCACCAACTTGATTATATGTGCTGGGCGCATTTGAGCAAGAGACCAACAAAACTCTTTCTAAATCACCCCATCCTTGGTACCTATCTCCATGGACTACCACCACTTGATTATTATGTGCTGGGCGCAGTTGAGCAAGACCAACAAAACTCTTTCGTCACCCTTACGTCTTGGTACTATCTCCATGGACTACCACCCACTTGATTATTATTATGTGCTGGGCGCAGTTGAGCAAGAGACCAACAAAAACTCTTTCGTCACCCCTTACATCTTGGTACCTATCTCCATGGACTACTGCAACTTGATTATTATGTGCTGGGCGCAGTTGAGCAAGAGACCAACAAAACTCTTTCTAAATCACCCCTTACATCTTGGTACACAACTCCATGGACTGCCACCAACTTGATTATTATGTGCTGGGCGCATTTGCGCAAGAGACCAACAGCTCTTTCTAAATCTTACATCTTGGTACCGAACTCCATGGACTGCCACCAACTTGGTCTATTATGTGCTGGGCGCAGTTGGGCAAGAAGACCAACAAAACTCTTTCTAAATCACCCGCCATCTTTGGTACCTAACTCCATGGACTACCGCAACTTGTTGATTATTATGTGCTGACGCAGCTGAGCAAGACCAACAAACTCTTTCTAAATCACCTTACATCTTATTTTCCCTAACTCCATGGACTGCCACAAGCGTTAATATGTGCTGGGCGCATTTGAGCAAGAGACCAACAAAACTCTTTCTAAATCACCTTACATCTTGGTACCTAACTCCATGGACTACCACCAACTTGATTATTATGTGCTGGGCGCATTTGAGCAAGAGACCAACAAAACTCTTTCTAAATCACCCCTTACATCTTGGTACCTAACTCCATGGACTACCACCAACTTGATTATTATGTGCTGGGCGCATTTGAGCAAGAGACCAACAAAACTTCTTTCTAAATCACCCCTTACATCTTGGTACCTATCTCCATGGACTACCACCAACTTGATTGTATTATGTGCTAGGCGCAGTTGAGCAAGACTCCAACAAAACTCTTTCTAAATCACCCCTTACATCTTGGTACCTAACTCCATGGACTGCCCTTAACGTTCTTCTGTGCTGGGCGCATTTGAGCAAAGACCAACAAACTCTTTCTAAATCACCCCTTACATCTTGGTACCTATCTCCATGGACTACCACCAACTTGATTATTATGCTGGGCGCAGTTGAGCGAGATAACAAATCT
>JBBBDQ010013843.1:0-16649 GCA_037127315.1 Ascarosepion bandense
CTTTCTAAATCACCCCTTACATCTTGGTACCTATCTCCATGGACTACCACCCACTTGATTATTATGTGCTGGGCGCAGTTGAGCAAGAGACCAACAAAACTCTTTCTAAATCACCCCTTACATCTTGGTACCTATCTCCATGGACTACCACCCACTTGATTATTATGTGCTGGGCGCATTTGAGCAAGAGACCAACAAAACTCTTTCTAAATCACCCCTTACATCCCAGGTACCTATCTCCATGGACTACCACCACTTTGATTATTATGTGCTGGGCGCAGTTGAGCAAGAGACCAACAAAACTCTTTCTAAATCACCCCTTACATCTTTGGTACCTATCTCCATGGACTACCACCCACTTGATTATTATGTGCTGGGCGCAGTTGAGCAAGAGACCAACAAAACTCTTTCTAAATCACCCCTTACATCTTGGTACCTATCTCCATGGACTACCACCCACTTGATTATTATGTGCTGGGCGCAGTTGAGCAAGAGACAACAAAACTCTTTCTAAATCACCCTTACATCTTGGTACCTATCTCCATGGACTACCACCCACTTGATTATTATGTGCTGGGCGCATTGAAGCAGAAGATAACTCTTCTAGAAATACCACCACATCTTCTGACTTATCACGGTTCTCTGCCACCAAATTGTATGTGCTGGGCACAGTTGAGCAAGAGACCAACAAAACTCTTCTAAATCACCCTTACATCTTGGTACCTATCTCCATGGACTACCACCAACTTGATTATTATGTGCTTGGCGCAGTTGAGCAAGAGACCAACAAAACTCTTTCTAAATCACCTTACATCTTGGTACCTATCTCCATGGACTACCACCCACTTTGATTATTATGTGCTGGGCGCATTTACCCCAGGCAAGAAACCAACAAACCTCTTTCTAAATCACCCCTTACATCTTGGTACCTATCTCCATGGACTACCACCCACTTGATTATTATGTGCTGGGCGCAGTTGAGCAAGGAGAGACCAACAAAACTCTTTCTAAATCTTCCCCTTACATCTTGGTACCTATCTCCATGGACTACCACCCACTTGATTATTATGTGCTGGGCGCATTTGAGCAAGAGACCAACAAAACTCTTTCTAAATCACCCCTTACATCTTGGTACCTATCTCCATGGACTACCACCCACTTGATTATTATTGGCACGGGCGCATTTGAGCAAAGACCAACAAACCTCTTTCTAAATCCACCCCTTACATCTTGGTACCTATCTCCATGGACTACCTTACCTTGATTATTATGTACTGGGCGCAGTTGAGCAAGAGACCAACAAACCTATACAAATCACCCCTTACATCTTGGTACCTATCTCCATGGACTACCACCCCTTGATTATTATGTGCTGGGCGCATTTGAGCAAGAGACCAACAAACCTCTTTCTAAATCACCTTACATCTTGGTACCTATCTCCATGGACTACACCCACTTGATTATTATGTGCTGGGCGCAGTTGAACAGGAACAATAAAACTCTTTCTAAATCACCCCTTACATCTTGGTACCTATCTCCATGGACTACCACCCACTTGATTATTATGTGCTGGGCGCAGTTGGGCAAAGACCAACAAACCTCTTTCTAAATCTTGCCTCCATCTTCTTGGCCTATCTCCATGGACTACCCACTTGATTATTATGTGCTAGGCACCCAGTTGAGCAAGAAGCCAACAAAACTCTTTCTAAATCACCCCTTACATCTTGGTACCTATCTCCATGGACTACCACCCACTTGATTATTATGTCACTAGGCGCATTTGAGCAAGAAACCAACAAACCTCTTTCTAAATGCCCCTTACATCACAGTACCTATCTCCATGGACTACCACCCACTTGATTATTCACTGTGCTGGGCGCAGTTGAGCAAGAGACCAACAAACTCTTCTAAATCACCTTGTCTACATTTTCTCTCCATGGACTACCACCCTTGATTATTATGTGCTGGGCGCATTTGAGCAAGAGACCAACAAACCTCTTTCTAAATCACCTTACATCTTGGTACCTATCTCCATGGACCTACCACCCACTTGATTGTATATTGCTGGGCGCAGTTGAGCGAGGCAAACAAAACTCTTTCTAAATCACATACATCTTGGTACCTATCTCCATGGACTACCACCACTTGATTATTATGTGCTGGGCGCATTTGAGCAAGAGACCAACAAAACTGCTACAAATGCCCCTTACATCTTGGTACCTATCTCCATGGACTACGCGATTATTATGTGCTGGGCGCATTTGAGCAAGAGACCAACAAACCTCTTCTAAATCACCCCTTACATCTTGGTACCTATCTCCATGGACTACCACCCACTTGATTATTATGTGCTGGGCGCAGTTGAGCAAGAGACCAACAAAATATAAATCACCCTTACATCTTGGTACCTATCTCCATGGACTACCACCACTTAGTTATTATGTGCTGGGCGCATTTGAGCAAAGAACCAACAAAACTCTTTCTAAATCACCCCTTACATCTTGGTACCTATCTCCATGGACTACCACCACTTGATTATTATGTGCTGGGCGCATTTTGACGAAGACAACAAACCTCTTTCTAAATCACCCCTTCACATCTTGGTACCTATCTCCATGGACTACCACCACTTGATTATTATGTGCTGGGCGCAGTTGAGCAAGAGACCAACAAAACTCTTTCTAAATCACCCCTTACATCTTGGTACCGAACTCATGGACTACCACCCACTTGATTATTATGTGCTGGGCTGGTTAGGCAAGAGACCAACCAAAACTCTTTCTAAATCACCCTTACATCTTATGTTCCTATCTCCATGGACTACCACCCACTTGATTATTATGTGCTGGGCGCATTTGAGCAAGAGACCAACAAACCTCTTTCTAAATCTCTTGCCATCTTGGTACCTATCTCCATGGACTACCACCCCTTGATTATTATGTGCTGGGCGCATTTGAGCAAGAGACCAACAAACTCTCCCAAATCACCCCTTGTCTTGGTACCTAACTCCATGGACTACCACCAACTTGATTATTATGTGCTAGACTTGATTGAGCAAAGACGGCAAAACTCTTTCCTAATCACCCCTTTTGTCTTGGTACCTATCTCCATGGACTACCATAACCCGTTATTATGTGCTGGGCGCAGTTGAGCAAGAGACCAACAAAACTCTTTCTAAATCGCCCCTTACATCTTGGTACCTATCTCCATGGACTACCACCCACTTGATTATTATGTGCTGGAACATTTGAGCAAAGTAAAACTCTTCTAAATCTGCCCCTTACATCTTGGTACCTATGCATGGACTACCACCAACTTGATTATTATGTGCTTGGCACCAGTTGAGCAAGAATAGCAAAACTCTTTCTAAATCACCCCTTACATCTTGGTACCTATCTCCATGGACTACCACCCACTTGATTATTATGTGCTGGGCGCATTTGAGCAAGAGACCAACAAAACTCTTTCTAAATCACCCCTTACATCTTGTGCTAACTCCATGGACCTGCCTACTTGATTATTATGTGTAGGCTGATTCGGGCAAGAGACCAACAAAACTCTTTCTAAATCACCCCTTATCTCTTAGTGCCTATCTCCATGGACTACTAACTTTGATTATTATGTGCTTGGCACGGATTGGGCAAGAGACCAACAAAACTCTTTCTAAATCACCTTACATCTTGGTACCTATCTCCATGGACTACCACCAACAGGTGTGTATTGCTGGGCGCAGTTGAGCAAGAGACCAACAAAAACTCTTCCTAAATCACCTTTCCATCTTATTTATCTCCATGGACTACCACCCACTTGATTATTATGTGCTGGGCGCAGTTAGGCAAGAGATAACAAAACTCTTCTAAATCACCCTTACATCTTGGTACCTATCTCCATGGACTGCCACCCCTTGATTATTATGTGCTTGCGCAGTTAGGCAGACTAGCAAAACTCTTTCTAAATCCCCCCCTTACATCATGGTACCTATCTCCATGGACTACCACCCACTTGATTATTGGCTGGGCATTTGAGCAAGGAACCAACAAAACTCTTTCTAAATCTTGCATCACAGTACCTATCTCCATGGACTACCACCCCACTTGATTATTATGTGCTGGGCGCAGTGGGCAGAGACCAACAAAACTCTTTCTAATCACCCCTTACATCTTGGTACCTATCTCCATGGACTACCACCCACTTGATTATTATGTACTGGGCGCATTTGAGCAAGAGACCAACAAAACTCTTTCTAAATCACCCCTTACATCTTGGTACCTAACTCCATGGACTACCACCCACTTGATTATTATGTGCTTGGCGCAGTTGAGCAAGAGACCAACAAAACTCTTTCTAAATCACCCCTTACATCTTGGTACCGAACTCCATGGACTGCCACCCACTTGATTATTGTGTGGCGGTTGAACTGAAGACCAACAAACTCTTTCTAAATCACCCACCATCTTGGTACCTAACTCCATGGACTACCACCCACTTGATTGTCTGTATGCTTGGCGCAGTTGAACGAAGACCAACAAAACTCTTTCTAAATCTTCTTCGTCTTGGTACCTAACTCCATGGACTCGCCACCGCCAGTTATTATGTGCTGGGCGCATTTGAGCAAGAGACCAACAAACTCTTCTAAGTCACCCCTTACATCTTGGTACCTAACTCCATGGACTACCACCCACTTGATTATTGTATTCTTGGCGCAGTTGAGCAAGGGCCAACAAAACTCTTTCTAAATCACCCCTTACGTCTTGGTACCTAACTCCATGGACGCCACCCACTTGATTATTATGTGCTGGGCGCATTTTGAGCGAGACCAACAAAACTCTTTCTACGTCACCCCCTTACATCTTGGTACCGAACTCCATGGACTGCCACCCTTGATTATTATGTGCTGGGCGCATTTGAGCAAGAGACCAACAAAACTCTTTCTAAATCACCTTACATCTTGATTTCTAACTCCGCGGACTACACACTTGATTATTATGTGCTTGGCACCAGTTGAGCAAGAGACCAACAAAACTCTTTCGTCACCCCTTACATCTTGGTACCCTGGCTCCATGGACTGCCACCCACTTGATTATTATGTGGCATGAGCATTTGGCAAGAGACCAACAAAACTCTTTCTAAATCACCCTTCATCTTGGTACCTAACTCCATGGACTACCACCACTTGATTATTACAACCAGCTTGGCACGGGATTCGAGCAAAGACCAACAAAACTCTTTCTAAATCACCTTACATCTTGGTACCTAACTCCATGGACTGCACCACTTGATTATTGTATTGCTGGGCGCGATTTGACAGAGACCAACTTAAAACTCTTTCTAAATCACCCCTTACATCTTGGTACCTAACTCCATGGACTACCACTTGATTATTATGTGCTTAGCTTGATTGTGAGCAAGATAACAAAACTCTTTCTAAATCTTGCCAATCTTGGTACCTAACTCCATGATTTCCACCCACTTGATTGTATGTGCTGGGCGCATTTGAGCAAGAGACCAACAAAACTCTTTCTAAATCACCCTTACATCTTGTGCCGAACTCCACCAGACTGCCACCCACTTGATTATTATGTGCTGGGCGCATTTGAGCAAGAGACCAACAAAACTCTTTCTAAATCACCCCTTACATCTTGGTACTAACTCCATGGACTACCACCGCCAGTTCATGTGTGCTTGGCACAGTTGAGCAAGAGACCAACAAAACTCTTCTAAATCACCCCTTACATCTTGGTACCGAACTCCATGGACTGCCACCCACTTGATTATTATGTGCTTGGCGCAGTTGAGCGAAGACCAACAAAACTCTTTCTAAATCACCCTTGCATCTTGGTACCTAACTCCATGGACTACCACCCACTTGATTATTATGTGCTTGGCGCAGTTGAGCAAGAGACCAACAAAAGCTCTTTCTAAATCACCCCTTACATCTTGGTGCCTAACTCCATGGACTGCCACCCACTTGATTATTATGTGCTTGGCGCAGTTGAGCAAGAGACCAACAAAACTCTTTCTAAATCACCCTTACATCTTGGTACCTAACTCCACTTGGACTGCCACCCACTTGATTGTTATGTACTTGTGCATTGGAGCAAGAGACCAACAAAACTCTTTTCTAAATCACCTTACGTCTTGGTACCTAACTCCATGGACTACCACCACTTGGTCATGTACTTGGCTGTTGATTGAGCAAGAGACCAACCAAAAACTCTTTCTAAATCACCCCTTACATCTTGGTACCGAACTCCATGGACTGCCACCCACTTGATTATTATGTGCTGGGCGCATTTGAGCAAGAGACCAACAAAACTCTTTCTAAATCACCCCTTACATCTTGGTACTAACTCCATGGACTGCCACCCACTTGATTATTATGTTGCTGGGCGCATTTGAGCAGAAGACCAACAAAACTCTTTCTAAATCACCCCTTATACATCTTAGTACCGAACTCCATGGACTGCCACCCACTTGATTATTATGTGCTGGGCGCATTTGAGCAAGGAGACCAACAAAACTCTTTCTAAATCACCCCTTACATCTTGGCTGCCACCTAACTCCATGGTTATACCCTTGGTTATTATGTTGGCAACGCAGTTGAGCAAGAGACCAACAAAACTCTTTCTAAATCACCCCTTACATCTTGGTACCTAACTCCATGGACTGCCACCCACTTGATTATTATGTGCTTTAACGGTTGAGCAAGAGACCAACAAAACTCTTTCTAAATCACCCCTTACATCTTGGTACCTAACTCCTTGGACTGCCACCCACTTGATTAATATGTGCTTGGCGCATTTGAGCAGAGACCAACAAAACTCTTTCTAAATCTTACCCATCTTGTTACCTAACTCCATGGACTACCCACTTGATTGACCATATTGCTTGGCACAGTTGGGCAAGAGACCAACAAAACTCTTTCTAAATCACCCTTACGTCTTGGTACCGAACTCCATGGACTGCCACCCACTTGATTATTATGTGCTGGGCGCATTTGAGCAAAGACCAACAAAACTCTTTCTAAATCACCCCTTACATCTTGGTACCTAACTCCATGGACTACCACCCACTTGATTATTATGTGCTGGGCGCATTTGAGCAAGAGACCAACAAAACTCTTTCTAAATCACCCTTCGTCTTGGTGCGAACTCCATGGACTGCCACCCACTTGATTATTATGTGCTGGGCGCATTTGAGCAAGAGACCAACAAAACTCTTTCTAAATCACCCCTTGCATCTTGTTCGACTCCATGGACTGCCACCCACTTGATTATTATGTGCGGGCGCATTTGAGCAAGAGACCAACAAAACTCTTTCTAGTCACCCCTTATCTTGGTACCGAACTCCATGGACTGCCACCCACTTGATTATTATGTGCTGGGCGCATTTGAGCAAGAGACCAACAAAACTCTTTCTAAATCACCCCTTACATCTTGGTACCGAACTCCATGGACTGCCACCCACTTGATTATTATGTGCTGGGCGCATTTGAGCAAGAGACCAACAAAACTCTTTCTAAATCACCCCTTACATCTTGGTACCTAACTCCATGGACTGCCACCCACTTGATTATTATATGCTGGGCGCATTTGAGCAAGAGACCAACAAAACTCTTTCTAAATCACCCCTTACATCTTGGTACCGAACTCCATGGACTGCCACCCACTTGATTAATGACGCCTTGGGCGCATTTGAGCAAGAGACCAGCAAAACTCTTTCTAAATCACCTTACACATCACCGGTACTAACTCCATGGACTACCCACCCACTTGATTATTATGTGCTGGGCACATTTGATGAAGACCAACAAAACTCTTTCTAAATCACCTTACATCTTGGTACCGAACTCCATGGACTGCCACCACTTGATTATTATGTGCTGGGCGCATTTGAGCAAGAGACCAACAAAACTCTTTCTAAATCACCCCTTACATCTTGGTACCTAACTCCATGGACTGCCACCCACTTGATTATTATGTGCTGGGCGCATTTGAGCAAGAGACCAACAAAACTCTTTCTAAATCACCCCTTACATCTTGGTACCGAACTCCATGGACTGCCACCCACTTGATTATTATGTGCTGGGCGCATTTGAGCAAGAGACCAACAAAACTCTTTCTAAATCACCCCTTACATCTTGGTACCTAACTCCATGGACTACCACCACTTGATTATTATGTTAGCAGCGCAGTTGAGCAAGAAGACCAACGAAGCTCTTTCTAAATCACCCCTTACATCTTGGTACCGAACTCCATGGACTGCCACCCACTTGATTATTATGTGCTGGGCGCAGTTGAGCAAGAAATTCAACAAAACTCTTTCTAAATCACCTTACATCTTGGTACTAACTCCATGGACTACCACCCACTTGATTATTATGTGTAGCACAGTTGAGCAAGAGACCAACAAAACTCTTTCTAAATCACCCCCTTACATCTTGGTACCGAACTCCATGGACTACCACTTGATTATTATGTGCTTGGCGCGGTTGTTAAAGACAACAAAAACTCTTTCTAAATCACCTTACATCTTGTTTTAACTCCATGGACTACCACCCACTTGATTATTGTGTGCTTGGCGCAGTTGGGCAAGAGACCAACAAAACTCTTTCTAAATCACCCCTTACATCTTGGTACCTAACTCCATGGACTGCCACCCACTTGATTATTATGCTGGGCGCATTTGAGCAAAAGACCAACAAACTCTTTCTAAATCACCCCTTACATCTCTTGGTACCTAACTCCATGGACTGCCACCACCAGTTATTATGTGCTGGGCGCATTTGAACGAAGACCAACAAAACTCTTTCTAAATCACCCCTTACATCTTGGTACCGAGCCATGGACTGCCACACTTGATTATTGTATTGTAGGCACAGTTGAGCAAGAAGACAAAACTCTTTCTAAATCACCCCTTACATCTTGGTACCTATCTCCATGGACTACCACCCACTTGATTATTATGTGCTAGCGCAGTTGAGCAAGAGACCAACAAAACTCTTTCTAAATCACCCCTTACATCTTGGTACCTAACTCCATGGACTACCACCAACGGAATTATTATGTGCTGGGCACGCATTTGACGAAGACCAACAAAACTCTTTCTAAATCGCCCCTTACATCTTGGTACCTATCTCCATGGACTACCACCACTTGATTATTATGTGCTGGGCGCAGTTGAGCAAGAGACCAACAAAACTCTTTCTAAATCACCCTTACATCTTGGTACCTATCTCCATGGACTACCACCCACTTGAGATTATTATGTGCTGGGCGCAGTTGAGCAAGAGACCAACAAAACTCTTTCTAAATCACCCTTACATCTTGGTACCGAACTCCATGGACTACCACCAACTTGATTATTATGTGCTGGGCGCATTTGAGCAAGAGACCAACAAAACTCTTTCTAAATCACCCCTTACATCTTGTTTTCAACTCACTTGGACTGCCACCCACTTGATTATTATGTGCTTGGCGCAGTTGAGCAAGAGACCAACAAAACTCTTTCTAAATCACCTTGTCTTGGTGCCGAACTCCATGGACTACCTGGCGGTTAATATGTGCTGGGCGCATTTGGGCAAGAGACCAACAAAACTCTTTCTAAATCACCCCTTACATCCTGGTACCTATCTCCATGGACTACCACAACTTGATTATTGTGCTGGGCGCATTTGAGCAAGAGACCAACAAAACTCTTTCTAAATCACCCCTTACATCTTGGTACCTAACTCCATGGACTGCCACCCACTTGATTATTATGTTGCTTGGCGCAGTTGAGCAAGAAATGGCAAAAACTCTTTCTAAATCACCCCTTACATCTTGGTACCGAACTCCATGGACTACCACCAACTTGATTATTATGTGCTGGGCGCATTTGAGCAAGAGACCAACAAAACTCTTTCTAAATCACCCCTTACATCTTGGTACCTAACTCCATGGACTGCCACCCACTTGATTATTATGTGCTTGGCGCATTTGAGCAAAGACCAACAAAACTCTTTCTAAATCACCCCTTACATCTTGGTACCGAACTCCATGGACTACCACCAACACCAGTTATTATGTGCTGGGCGCATTTGAGCAAGAGACCAACAAAACTCTTTCTAAATCACCCTTACATCTTGGTACCTAACTCCATGGACTACCACCCACTTGATTATTATGTGCTGGGCGCAGTTGAGCAAGAGACCAACAAAACTCTTTCTAAATCACCCCTTACATCTTGGTACCAGGAACTCCATGGACTACCACCAACTTGATTATTATGTGCTGGGCGCATTTGAGCAAAGACCAACAAAACTCTTTCTAAATCACCCCTTACATCTTGGTACCTATCTCCATGGACTACCGTACACTTGATTATTATGTGCTGGGCGCATTTGAGCAAGAGACCAACAAAACTCTTTCTAAATCACACCACATCTTGATACCTAACTCCATGGACTGCCACCACTTGATTATTATGTGCTTGGCGCAGACAGGCAAGAAACCTTAAAACTCTTTCTAAATCACACTACATCTTGGCTGCCTAACTCCGCGGACTGCCACCCACTTGATTATTATGTGCTTGGCACAGTTGAGCAAAGACCAACAAAACTCTTTCTAAATCACCCCCTTACATCTTAGTACCTAACTCCATGTGGTTTATACCACTTGATTATTGTGTGCTTGGCGCATTTGAGCAAGAGACCAACAAAACTCTTTCTAAATCACCCCTTACATCTTAGTGCCTAACTCCATGGACTACCACCACTTGATTATTATGTGTAGCGGCGCAGTTGAGCAAGAGACCAACAAAACTCTTTCTAAATCACCCTTACATCTTGGTACCGAACTCCATGGACTGCCCACCCTTGATTATTATGTGTGGGCGCATTTGAGCAAGAGACCAACAAAACTCTTTCTAAATGCCCCTTACATCTTAGTACCTAACTCCATGGACTGCCACCCACTTGATTATTATGTGCTGGGCGCATTTGAGCAAGAGACCAACGAAACTCTTTCTAAATCACCCCTTACATCTTGGTACCGAACTCCATGGACTACCACATGGATTATTATGTGCTGGGCGCATTTGAACAAGAGACCAACAAAACTCTTTCTAAATCACCTTACATCTTGGTACCGAACTCCATGGACTGCCACCCACTTGATTATTATGTGCTGGGCGCATTTGAGCAAGAGACCAACAAAACTCTTTCTAAATCACCCTTACATCTTGGTACCGAACTCCATGGACTGCCACACTTGATTATTATGTGCTGGGCGCATTTGAGCAAGAGACCAACAAAACTCTTTCTAAATCACCCCACATCTTGGTACCGAACTCCATGGACTGCCACCCACTTGATTAATATGTGCTGGGCGCATTTGAACGAAGACCAACAAAACTCTTTCTAAATCACCCCTTACATCTTGGTACCTAACTCCATGGACTGCCACCCACTTGATTATTATGTGGGCGCATTTGAGCAAGAGACCAACAAAACTCTTTCTAAATCACCTTACATCTTGGTACCGAACTCCACTTGGACTGCCACCCGCTTGATTGTTATGTGCTGGGCGCATTTGAGCAAGAGACCAACAAAACTCTTTCTAAATCACCCCTTACATCTTGGTACTAACTCCATGGACTGCCACCCGCACTTGATTATTATGTGCTGGGCGCATTTGAGCAAGAGACCAACAAAACTCTTTCTAAATCACCCCTTACATCTTGGTGCCGAACTCCATGGACTGCCACCCACTTGATTATTATGTGCTGGGCGCATTTGAGCAAGAGACCAACAAAACTCTTTCTAAATCACCCCTTACATCTTGGTACCTAACTCCATGGACTGCCACCCACTTGATTATTATGTGCTGGGCGCATTTGAGCAAGAGACCAACAAAACTCCTTCTAAATCACCCCTTACATCTTGGTACCGAACTCCATGGACTGCCACCCAGCGGTTATTGTGCTGGGCGCATTTGGGCAAGAGACAAACAAAACTCTTTCTAAATCACCCCTTGCATCTTGGTACCTAACTCCATGGACTACCACCCCGTAGAGTTATTATGTGCTTGGCGCAGTTGAACAAGAGACCAACAAAAACTCTTTCTAAATCACCCCTTACATCTTGGTACCGAACTCCATGGACTGCCACCCACTTGATTATTGTGCTGAGCGCAGTTGAGCAAAGACCAACAAAACTCTTTCTAAATCACCCCTTACATCTTGATGCTAACTCCATGGACTACCACCACTTGATTATTATGTGCTTGGCACAGTTGGGCAGAGACCAACAAAAACTCTTTCTAAATCACCCCTTACATCTTGGTACCGAACTCCATGGACTACCACCACTTGATTATTATGCTTGGCCAGTTGAGCAAGAGACCAACAAAACTCTTTCTAAATCACCTTACATCTTGGTACCGAACTCCATGGACTACCACCCACTTGATTATTATGTGCTTGGCGCAGTTGAGCAGAGACCAACAAAACTCTTTCTAAATCACCCCTTACATCTTGGTACCTAACTCCATGGACTGCCACCCACTTGATTATTATGTGCTGGGCGCATTTGAGCAAGAGACCAACAAAACTCTTTCTAAATCACCCCTTACATCTTGGTACCTAACTCCATGGACTGCCACCACTTGATTATTATGTGCTGGGCGCATTTTGAGCAAGAGACCAACAAAACTCTTTCTAAATCACCCCTTACATCTTGGTACCTAACTCCATGGACTGCCACCCACTTGATTATTATGTGCTGGGCGCATTTGAGCAAGAGACCAACAAAACTCTTTCTAAATCACCCTTACGTCTTGGTACCGAACTCCATGGACTGCCACCCACTTGATTATTATGTGCTGGGCGCATTTGAGCAGAAGACCAACAAAACTCTTTCTAAATCACCCCTTACATCTTGGTACCCTGTCCATGGACTACCACCCACTTGATTATTATGTGCTTGGCGCAGTTGAGCAAGAGACCAACAAAACTCTTTCTAAATCACCCACCGTCTTGGTACCTAACTCCATGGACTACACCAACTTGATTATTATGTGCTGGGCGCATTTGAGCAAGAGACCAACAAAACTCTTTCTAAATCACCCTTTGTCTTTGGTACCTAACTCCATGGACTGCCACCCACTTGATTATTATGTGCTGGGCGCAGTTGGGCGAAGACCAACAAAACTCTTTCTAAATCACCCCTTACATCTTTGGTACCTAACTCCATGGACTGCCACCCACTTGATTATTATGTGCTGGGCGCATTTGAGCAAGAGACCAACAAAACTCTTTCTAAATCACCCCTTACATCTTGGTACCTAACTCCATGGACTGCCACCACTTGATTATTATGCTGGGCATGACCCAAGGCAAGAGACCAATAAAACTCTTTCTAAATCACCCCTTACATCTTGGTACCTAACTCCATGGACTGCTTACCACTTGATTATTATGTGCTGGGCGCAGTTGAGCAAGAGACCAACAAAACTCTTAAATCCTTATACATCTTGGTACCTAACTCCGCTGGACTGCCACCACTTGATTATTATGTGCTGGTAACGATTGAGCAAGAGACCAACAAAACTCTTTCTAAATCTTACTTGTCTTGGTACCTAACTCCATGAACTGCCACCCACTTGATTAACCTTATGTGCTGGGCGCATTTGAGCAAGAGACCAACAAAACTCTTTCTAAATCACCCCTTACATCTTGGTGCCTAACTCCATGGACTGCCACCACTTGATTATTGTGCTGGGCGCATTTGAGCAAGAGACCAACAAAACTCTTTCTAAATCACCCTTACATCTTGGTACCGACTCCATGGACTACCACCCACTTGATTATTATGTGCTGGGCGCAGTTGAGCAAGAGACCAACAAAACTCTTTTCTAAATCACCTTACATCTTGGTACCGAACTCCACTTGGACTACCACCCACTTGATTATTATGTACTTGGCGCATTTGAGCAAAGACCAACAAAACTCTTCAAATCACCCCTTACATCTTGGTACCGAACTCCATGGACTACCACCCACTTGATTATTATGTGCTGAGCGCATTTGAGCAAAGACCAACAAAACTCTTTCTAAATCACCCCTTACATCTTGGTACCGAACTCCATGGACTACCACCCACTTGATTATTATGTGCTGGGCGCAGTTGAGCAAGAGACCAACAAAACTCTTTCTAAATCACCCCTTACATCTTGGTACCGAACTCCATGGACTACCACCACTTGATTATTATGTGTAGACGCAGTTGAGCAAGAGACCGGCTCAAAACTCTTTCTAAATCACCCCTTACGTCTTTGGTGCCTAACTCCATGGACTGCCACCCACTTGATTATTATGTGCTGGGCGCATTTTTGAGCAAGACAGCTTAGCTCTTTCTAAATCACCATACATCTTGGTACCGAACTCCATGGACTGCCACCACTTGATTGTTATGTGCTGGGCGCATTTGAGCAAGAGACCAACAAAACTCTTTCTAAATCACCCCTTACATCTTGGTACCGAACTCCATGGACTACCACCAACTTGATTATTATGTGCTGGGCGCATTTGAGCAAGAGACCAACAAAGCTCTTTCTAAATCACCTTACATCTTGGTACCGAACTCCATGGACTGCCACCCACTTGATTATTATGTGCTTTGGGCGCATTTGAGCAAAGACCAACAAAACTCTTTCTAAATCACCCTTACATCTTGGTACCTATCTCCATGGACTACCACCCACTTGATTATTATGTGCTGGGCGCAGTTGAGCAAGAGACCAACAAACTCTTCGTCACCCTTACATCTTGTTCCTACTATCCATGGACTACCACCAACTTGATTATTATGTGCTTGGCGCAGTTGAGCAAGAGACCAACAAAACTCTTTCTAAATCACCCTGCCATCTTAGTACCTATCTCCATGGACTACACCCTTGATTGTTATGTGCTGGGCACCAGTTGGTGAAGACCAACAAAACTCTTTCTAATCTGCCTTACATCTTGGTACCTATACTCCATGAATACCTGCTTTCGATTATTATGTGCTGGGCACCCAGTTGAGCAAAGACCAACAAAACTCTTTCTAAATCACCCTTACATCTGTTCTGAACTCCATGAACTACTTTTAATGATTATTATTGTGACCGCAGTTAGACAAGAGACCAACAAAACTCTTTCTAAATCACCCCTTACATCTTGGTACCTAACTCCATGGACTACCACCAACTTGATTGTTATGTGCTGGGCGCATTTGAGCAAGAAGACAACAAAACTCTTTCTAAATCACCCCTTACATCTTGGTACCGAACTCCATGGACTACCACCAACTTGATTATTATGGTGCTGCTGACGCATTTGAGCAAGAGACCAACAAAACTCTTTCTAAATCACCTTACATCTTGGTACCTAACTCCATGGACTACCACCAACTTGATTATTATGTGCTGGGCGCATTTGAGCAAGAGACCAACAAAACTCTTTCTAAATCACCCCTTACATCTTGGTACCTAACTCCATGGACTACCACCAACTTGATTATTATGTGCTGGGCGCATTTGAGCAAAGAACCAACAAAACTCTTTCTAAATCCACCCTTACATCTTGGTACCTATCTCCATGGACTACCACCACTTCAGTTATTATGTGCTGGGCGCATTTGAGCAAGAAGTCTAACGACTCTTTCTGATACTTACATCTTGGTACCGAACTCCATGGACTACCACCAACTTCGTTATTATGTGCTTGGCGCATTTGAGCAAGAGACCAACGAAACTACCTAGAAATGCCCTTACATCTTCGGGCCTATCTCCATGGACTACCACCCGCTAGATTATTATATGCTGGTACATTGAGCAAGGAACCGCTAAAACTCTTTCTAAATCACCCTTACATCTTGGTACTATACATGGACTACTACTTGATTATTGCTGTGCTGGGCGCATTTGAGCAAGAGACCAACAAAACTCTTTCTAAATCACCCTTACATCTTGGTACCTAACTCCATGAGGCTACCACCAGCAGTTGACCCATATTGCTGAACGCATTTGAGCAAGAGACCAACAAAACCTTTCTAAATCACCCCTTACATCTTGGTACCCTTCTCCGCGGACTACCCACTTGATTATTATGTGCTGGGCGCAGTTGAGCAAGAGACCAACGACTCTTTTAGTACACCCATCTTGTTGAACTCCATGGACTACCACCAACTTGATTATTATGTGCTGGGCGCATTTGAGCAAGAGACCAACAAAACTGTTTCTAAATCACCCCT
Source organism: Ascarosepion bandense (assembly GCA_037127315.1). Taxonomy (NCBI): domain Eukaryota; kingdom Metazoa; phylum Mollusca; class Cephalopoda; order Sepiida; family Sepiidae; genus Ascarosepion; species Ascarosepion bandense. Next base: position 16,271 of record JBBBDQ010013843.1, read on the forward strand.
TACATCTTGGTGCCTAACTCCATGAATACCACCCACTTGATTATTATGTGCTGGGCGCATTTGAGCAGAAGACCAACAAAACTCTTTCTAAATCACCCCTTACATCTGGTGCCTAACTCCATGAGCACACCCACTTGATTGTTATGTGCTGGGCGCATTTAAGAGCAGGCACCAACCAAACTACTTCTAAATCACCCCTTACATCTTGGTACCTATCTCCATGGACTACCACCACTTGATCTATTATGTGCTGGGCGCAGTTGAGCAAGAGACCAACAAAACTCTTTCTAAATACCCCATACATCTTGGTACCTATCTCCATGGACTGCCACCACTTGATTATTATGTGCTGGGCGCATTTGAGCAAAGACCAATAAAA
>JBBBDQ010013845.1:0-31373 GCA_037127315.1 Ascarosepion bandense
TGACCAACAAAACTCTTTCTAAATCACCCCTTACATCTTGGTACCTATCTCCATGGACTACCCACAACTTGATTATTATGTGCTGGGCGCATTTGAGCAAGAGACCAACAAAACTCTTTCTAAATCACCCCTTACATCTTGGTACCTATCTCCATGGACTACCACCAACTTGATTATTATGTGCTGGGCGCATTTGAGCAAGAGACCAACAAAACTCTTTCTAAATCACCCCTTACATCTTGGTACCTATCTCCATGGACTACCACCAACTTGATTATTATGTGCTGGGCGCATTTGAGCAAGAGACCAACAAAACTCTTTCTAAATCACCCCTTACATCTTGGTACCTATCTCCATGGACTACCACCAACTTGATTATTATGTGCTGGGCGCATTTGAGCAAGTGACCAACAAAACTCTTTCTAAATCACCCCTTACATCTTGGTACCTATCTCCATGGACTACCACCAACTTGATTATTATGTGCTGGGCGCATTTGAGCAAGAGACCAACAAAACTCTTTCTAAATCACCCCTTACATCTTGGTGCCTATCTCCATGGACTACCACCAACTTGATTATTATGTGCTGGGCGCATTTGAGCAAGAGACCAACAAAACTCTTTCTAAATCACCCCTTACATCTTGGTACCTATCTCCATGGACTACCACCAACTTGATTATTATGTGCTGGGCGCATTTGAGCAAGAGACCAACAAAACTCTTTCTAAATCACCCCTTACATCTTGGTACCTATCTCCATGGACTACCACCAACTTGATTATTATGTGCTGGGCGCATTTGAGCAAGAGACCAACAAAACTCTTTCTAAATCACCCTTACATCTTGGTACCTATCTCCATGGACTACCACCAACTTGATTATTATGTGCTGGGCGCAGTTGAGCAAGAAGCCAACAAAACTCTTTCTAAATCACCCCTTACATCTTGGTAGCTATCTCCATGGACTACCACCAACTTGATTATTATGTGCTGGGCGCATTTGAGGCAAAGACCAACAAGAAACTCTTTCCTAAATCACCCCTTACATCTTGGTACCTAACTCCATGGACTACCACCAACTTGATTATTATGTGCTGGGCGCAGTTGAGCAAGAGACCAGCAAAGAAACTCTTTCTAAATCACCCCTTACATCTTGGTAGCTATCTCCATGGACTACCACCAACAGTATTATGTGCTGGGCGCATTTGAGCAAGAGACCAACAAAACTCTTTCTAAATCACCCCTTACATCTTGGTACCTATCTCCATGGACTACCACCAACTTGATTATTATGTGCTGGGCGCAGTTGAGCAAGAGACCAACAAACTCTTTCTAAATCACCCCTTACATCTTTGGTACCTATCTCCATGGACTACCACCAACTTGATTATTATGTGCTGGGCGCATTTGAGCAAGAGACCAACAAAACTCTTTCTAAATCACCCCTTACATCTTGGTAGCTATCTCCATGGACTACCACCAACTTGATTATTATGTGCTGGGCGCAGTTGAGCAAGAGACCAACAAAACTCTTTCTAAATCACCCCTTACATCTTGGTACCTATCTCCATGGACTACCACCAACTTGATTATTATGTGCTGGGCGCATTTGAGCAAGAGACCAACAAAACTCTTTCTAAATCACCGCTTACATCTTGGTACCTATCTCCATGGACTACCACCAACTTGATTATTATGTGCTGGGCGCAGTTGAGCAAGAGACCAACAAAACTCTTTCTAAATCACCCCTTACATCTTGGTACCTATCTCCATGGACTACCACCAACTTGATTATTATGTGCTGGGCGCATTTGAGCAAGACCAACAAAACTCTTTCTAAATCACCCCTTACATCTTGGTAGCTATCTCCATGGACTACCACCAACTTGATTATTATGTGCTGGGCGCAGTTGAGCAAGAGACCAACAAAACTCTTTCTAAATCACCCCTTACATCTTGGTAGCTATCTCCATGGACTACCACCAACTTGATTATTATGTGCTGGGCGCAGTTGAGCAAGAGACCAACAAAACTCTTTCTAAATCACCCCTTACATCTTGGTACCTATCTCCATGGACTACCACCAACTTGATTATTATGTGCTGGGCGCATTTGAGCCAGAGACCAACAAAACTCTTTCTAAATCACCCCTTACATCTTGGTACCTATCTCCATGGACTACCACCAACTTGATTATTATGTGCTGGGCGCATTTGAGCAAGAGACCAACAAAACTCTTTCTAAATCCACCCCTTACATCTTGGTACCTATCTCCATGGACTACCACCAACTTGATTATTATGTGCTGGGCGCATTTGAGCAAGTGACCAACAAAACTCTTTCTAAATCATTACATCTTGGTACCTATCTCCATGGACTACCACCAACTTGATTATTATGTGCTGGGCGCATTTGAGCAAGAAGACCAACAAAAACTCTTTCTAAATCACCCCTTACATCTTGGTACCTATCTCCATGGACTACCACCAACTTGATTATTATGTGCTGGGCGCATTTGAGCAAGAGACCAACAAACTCTTTCTAAATCACCCCTTACATCTTGGTACCTATCTCCATGGACTACCACCAACTTGATTATTATGTGCTGGGTGCATTTGAGCAAGAGACCAACAAAACTGTCTTTCTAAATCACCCCTTACATCTTGGTACCTATCTCCATGGACTACCACCAACTTGATTATTATGTGCTGGGCGCATTTGGGCAAGAGAGACCAACAAAACTCTTTAAATCACCCCTTACATCTTGGTACCTATCTCCATGGACTACCACCAACTTGATTATTATGTGCTGGGCGCATTTGAGCAAGTGACCAACAAAAACTCTTTCTAAATCACCCCTTACATCTTGGTACCTATCTCCATGGACTACCACCAACTTGATTATTATGTGCTGGGCGCATTTGAGCAAGAGACCAACAAAACTCTTTCTAAATCACCCCTTACATCTTGGGTACCTATCTCCATGGACTACCACCAACTTGATTATTATGTGCTGGGCGCATTTGAGCAAGAGACCAACAGAAACTCTTTCTAAATCACCCCTTACATCTTGGTACCGAACTCCATGGACTACCACCAACTTGATTATTATGTGCTGGGCGCATTTGAGCAAGAGACCAACAAAACTCTTTCTAAATCACCCCTTACATCTTGGTACCTATCTCCATGGACTACCACCAACTTGATTATTATGTGCTGGGCGCATTTGAGCAAGAGACCAACAAAACTCTTTCTAAATCACCCCTTACATCTTGGTACCTAACTCCATGGACTACCACCAACTTGATTATTATGTGCTGGGCGCATTTGAGCAAGAGACCAACAAAACTCTTTCTAAATCACCCTTACATCTTGGTACCTATCTCCATGGACTACCACCAACTTGATTATTATGTGCTGGGCGCAGTTGAGCAAGAGACCAACAAAACTCTTTCTAAATGCCCCCTTACATCTTGGTACCGAACTCCATGGACTACCACCAACTTGATTATTATGTGCTGGGCGCATTTGAGCAAGAGACCAACAAAACTCTTTCTAAATCACCCCTTACATCTTGGTACCTATCTCCATGGACTACCACCAACTTGATTATTATGTGCTGGGCGCAGTTGAGCAAGAGACCAACAAAACTCTAAATCACCCCTTACATCTTGGTACCTATCTCCATGGACTACCACCAACTTGATTATTATGTGCTGGGCGCATTTGAGCAAGAGACCAACAAAACTCTTTCTAAATCACCCCTTACATCTTGGTACCTAACTCCATGGACTACCACCAACTTGATTATTATGTGCTGGGCGCATTTGAGCAAGAGACCAACAAAACTCTTTCTAAATCACCCCTTACATCTTGGTACCTATCTCCATGGACTACCACCAACTTGATTATTATGTGCTGGGCGCATTTGAGCAAGAGACCAACAAAACTCTTTCCTAAATCACCCCTTACATCTTGGTACCGAACTCCATGGACTACCACCAACTTGATTATTATGTGCTGGGCGCATTTGAGCAAGAAGCAACAAAACTCTTTCTAAATACACCCCTTACATCTTGGTACCGAACTCCATGGACTACCACCAACTTGATTATTATGTGCTGGGCGCATTTGAGCAGACCAACAAAACTCTTTCTAAATCACCCCTTACATCTTGGTACCTATCTCCATGGACTACCACCAACTTGATTATTATGTGCTGGGCGCATTTGAGCAAGAGACCAACAAAACTCTTTCTAAATCACCCCTTACATCTTGGTACCTATCTCCATGGACTACCACCCTTGATTATTATGTGCTGGGCGCATTTGAACAGAGACCAACAAAACTCTTTCTAAATCACCCCTTACATCTTGGTACCTATCTCCATGGACTACCACCCACTTGATTATTATGTGCTGGGCGCAGTTGAGCAAGAGACCAAAAAAAACTCTTTATAAATCACCCCTTACATCTTGGTACCTATCTCCATGGACTACCACCAACTTGATTATTATGTGCTTGGCGCAGTTGAGCAAGAGACCAACAAAACTCTTTCTAAATCACCCCTTACATCTTGGTACCGAACTCCATGGACTACCACCAACTTGATTATTATGTGCTGGGCGCATTTGAGCAAGAGACCAACAAAACTCTTTCTAAATCACCCCTTACATCTTGGTACCGAACTCCATGGACTACCACCAACTTGATTATTATGTGCTGGGCGCATTTGAGCAAGAGACCAACAAAACTCTTTCTAAATCACCCCTTACATCTTGGTACCTAACTCCATGGACTACCACCAACTTGATTATTATGTGCTTGGTGCAGTTATGAACCAGAGACCAACAAAACTCTTTCTAAATCACCCCTTACATCTTGGTACCTAACTCCATGGACTACCACCAACTTGATTATTATGTGCTGGGCGCATTTGAGCAAGAGACCAACAAATACTCTAAATCACCCCTTACATCTTGGTACCGAACTCCATGGACTACCACCAACTTGATTATTATGTGTTGGGCACCGTTTGAGCAGAGACCAACAAAACTCTTTCTAAATCACCCCTTACATCTTGGTACCTATCTCCATGGACTACCACCAACTTGATTATTATGTGCTTGGCGCAGTTGAAGCAGAGACCAACAAAACTCTTTCTAAATCACCCCTTACATCTTGGTACCTAACTCCATGGACTGCCACCCACTTGATTATTATGTGCTGGGCGCAGTTGAGCAAGAGACCAACAAAACTCTTTCTAAATCACCCCTTACATCTTGGTACCGAACTCCATGGACTACCACCAACTTGATTATTATGTGCTGGGCGCATTTGAACAGGAACCAAAAAAACTCTTTATAAATCACCCCTTACATCTTGGTACCTATCTCCATGGACTACCACCAACTTGATTATTATGTGCTTGGCGCAGTTGAGCAAGAGACCAGCAAAACTCTTTCTAAATCACCCCTTACATCTTGGTACTGTTTTCCATGGACTACCACCCCACTTGATTATTATGTGCTGGGCGCAGTTGAGCAAGAGACCAACAAAACTCTTTCTAAATCACCCCTTACATCTTGGTACCTATCTCCATGGACTACCACCAACTTGATTATTATGTGCTTGGCGCAGTTGAGCAAGAGACCAACAAAACTCTTTCTAAATCACCCCTTACATCTCTTGGTACCTATCTCCATGGACTACCACCCACTTGATTATTATGTGCTGGGCGCAGTTGAGCAAGAGACCAACAAAACTCTTTCTAAATCCACCCCTTACATCTTGGTACCGAACTCCATGGACTACCACCAACTTGATTATTATGTGCTGGGCGCAGTTGAGCAAGAGACCAACAAAACTCTTTCTAAATCACCCCTTACATCTTGGTACCTAACTCCATGGACTACCACCCACTTGATTATTATGTGCTGGGCGCAGTTGAGCAAGAGACCAACCAAAACTCTTTCTAAATCACCCCTTACATCTTGGTACCTATCTCCATGGACTACCACCCACTTGATTATTATGTGCTGGGCGCAGTTGAGCAAGAGACCAACAAAACTCTTTCTAAATCACCCCTTACATCTTGGTACCTATCTCCATGGACTACCACCAACTTGATTATTATGTGCTGGGCGCAGTTGAGCAAGAGACCAACAAAACTCTTTCTAAAATCACCCCTTACATCTTGGTACCTAACTCCATGGACTACCACCAACTTGATTATTATGTGCTGGGCGCATTTGAGCAAGAGACCAACAAAACTCTTTCTAAATCACCCCTTACATCTTGGTACCTAACTCCATGGACTACCCACCAACTTGATTATTATGTGCTGGGCGCAGTTGAGCAAGAGACCAACAAAACTCTTTCTAAATCACCCCTTACATCTTGGTACCGAACTCCATGGACTACCACCAACTTGATTATTATGTGCTGGGCGCAGTTGAGCAAAGACCAACAAAACTCTTTCTAAATCTGCCCCTTACATCTTGGTACCTATCTCCATGGACTACCACCAACTTGATTATTAGGTGCTTGGCGCAGTTGAGCAAGAGACCAACAAAACTCTTTCTAAATCACCCCTTACATCTTGGTACCTATCTCCATGGACTACACCAACTTGATTATTATGTGCTTGGCGCAGTTGAGCAAGAGACCAACAAAACTCTTTCTAAATCACCCCTTACATCTTGGTACCTATCTCCATGGACTACCACCCACTTGATTATTATGTGCTGGGCGCAGTTGAGCAAGAGGCAACAAAAACTCTTTCTAAATCACCCCTTACATCTTGGTACCTATCTCCATGGACTACCACCAACTTGATTATTATGTGCTGGGCGCAGTTGAGCAAGAGACCAACAAAACTCTTTCTAAATCACCCCTTACATCTTGGTACCTAACTCCATGGACTACCACCAACTTGATTATTATGTGCTAGGCGCAGTTGAGCAAGAGACCAACAAAAACTCTTTCTAAATCACCCCTTACATCTTGGTACCTAACTCCATGGACTACCACCAACTTGATTATTATGTGCTGGGCGCATTTGAGCAAGAGACCAACAAAACTCTTTCTAAATCACCCCTTACATCTTGGTACCCTAACTCCATGGACTACCACCAACTTGATTATTATGTGCTGGGCGCATTTGAGCAAGAGACCAACAAAACTCTTTCTAAATCACCCCTTACATCTTGGTACCGAACTCCATGGACTACCACCAACTTTGATTATTATGTGCTGGGCGCATTTGAGCAAGAGACCAACAAAACTCTTTCTAAATCACCCCTTACATCTTGGTACCTAACTCCATGGACTACCACCAACTTGATTATTATGTGCTGGGCGCAGTTGGGGCAAGAGACCAACAAAACTCTTTCTAAATCACCCCTTACATCTTGGTACCTAACTCCATGGACTACCACCAACTTGATTATTATGTGCTGGGCGCAGTTGAGCAAGAGACCAACAAAACTCTTTCTAAATCACCCCTTACATCTTGGTACCTAACTCCATGGACTACCACCAACTTGATTATTATGTGCTGGGCGCATTTGGGCAAGAGACCAACAAAACTCTTTCTAAATCACCCCTTACATCTTGGTACCTAACTCCATGGACTACCACCAACTTGATTATTATGTGCTGGGCGCATTTGAGCAAAGAGACCAGCAAAACTCTTCTAAATCACCCCTTACATCTTGGTACCTAACTCCATGGACTACCACCAACTTGATTATTATGTGCTGGGCGCATTTGAGCAAGAGACCAACAAAACTCTTTCTAAATCACCCCTTGCATCTTGGTACCGAACTCCATGGACTACCACCAACTTGATTATTATGTGCTGGGCGCATTTGAGCAAGAGACCAACAAAACTCTTTCTAAATCACCTTACATCTTGGTACCTAACTCCATGGACCACCAACTTGATTATTATGTGCTGGGCGCAGTTGAGCAAGAGACCAACAAAACTCTTTCTAAATCACCCCTTACATCTTGGTACCGAACTCCATGGACTACCACCAACTTGATTATTATGTGCTGGGCGCAGTTGAGCAAGAGACCAACAAAACTCTTTCTAAATCACCCCTTACATCTTGGTACCGAACTCCATGGACTACCACCAACTTGATTATTATGTGCTGGGCGCATTTGAGCAAGAGACCAACAAAACTCTTTCTAAATCACCTTACATCTTGGTACCTAACTCCATGGACTACACCAACTTGATTATTATGTGCTGGGCGCATTTGAGCAAGAGACCAACAAAACTCTTTCTAAATCACCCCTTACATCTTGGTACCGAACTCCATGGACTACCACCAACTTGATTATTATGTGCTGGGCGCATTTGAGCAAGAGACCAACAAAACTCTTTCTAAATCACCCCTTACATCTTGGTACCGAACTCCATGGACTACCACCAACTTGATTATTATGTGCTGGGCGCATTTGAGCAAGAGACCAACAAAACTCTTTCTAAATCACCCCTTACATCTTGGTACCTATCTCCATGGACTACCAACTTGATTATTATGTGCTGGGCGCAGTTGAGCAAGAGACCAACAAAACTCTTTCTAAATCACCTTACATCTTGGTACCTATCTCCATGGACTACCACCAACTTGATTATTATGTGCTTGGCGCAGTTGAGCAAGAGACCAACAAAACTCTTTCTAAATCACCCCTTACATCTTGGTACCTAACTCCATGGACCACCACCAACTTGATTATTATGTGCTGGGCGCATTTGAGCAAGAGACCAACAAAACTCTTTCTAAATCACCCCTTACATCTTGGTACCTATCTCCATGGACTACCACCAACTTGATTATTATGTGCTGGGCGCAGTTGAGCAAGAGACCAACAAAACTCTTTCTAAATCACCCCTTACATCTTGGTACCTATCTCCATGGACTACCACCAACTTGATTATTATGTGCTGGGCGCAGTTGAGCAAGAAACCAACAAAGCTCTTTCTAAATCACCCTTACATCTTGGTACCTAACTCCATGGACTACCACCAACTTGATTATTATGTGCTGGGCGCATTTGAGCAAGAGACCAACAAAACTCTTTCTAAATCACCCCTTACATCTTGGTACCGAACTCCATGGACTACCACCAACTTGATTATTATGTGCTGGGCGCAGTTGAGCAAGACCAACAAAACTCTTTCTAAATCACCCCTTACATCTTGGTACCTATCTCCATGGACTACCACCAACGATTATTATGTGCTTGGCGCAGTTGAGCAAGAGACCAACAAAACTCTTTCTAAATCACCCCTTACATCTTGGTACCTAACTCCATGGACTACCACCAACTTGATTATTATGTGCTGGGCGCATTTGAGCAAGAGACCAGCAAAACTCTTTCTAAATCACCCCTTACATCTTGGTACCGAACTCCATGGACTACCACCAACTTGATTATTATGTCATGGGCGCATTTGAGCAAGAGACCAACAAAACTCTTTCTAAATCACCCCTTACATCTTGGTACCGAACTCCATGGACTACCACCAACTTGATTATTATGTGCTGGGCGCATTTGAGCAAGAGACCAACAAAACTCTTTCTAAATCACCCCTTACATCTTGGTACCTATCTCCATGGACTACCACCAACTTGATTATTATGTGCTGGGCGCAGTTGAGCAAGAGACCAACAAAACTCTTTCTAAATCACCCCTTACATCTTGGTACCTATCTCCATGGACTACCACCAACTTGATTATTATGTGCTTGGCGCAGTTGAGCAAGAGACCAACAAAACTCTTTCTAAATCACCCCTTACATCTTGGTACCTAACTCCATGGACTACCACCAACTTGATTATTATGTGCTGGGCGCATTTGAGCAAGAGACCAACAAAACTCTTTCTAAATCACCCCCTTACATCTTGGTACCGAACTCCATGGACTACCACCAACTTGATTATTATGTGCTGGGCGCAGTTGAGCAAGGATTCCAACCGGCTCTTTCTAAATCACCCCTTACATCTTGGTACCTATCTCCATGGACTACCACCAACTTGATTATTATGTGCTTGGCGCAGTTGGGCAAGAGACCAACAAAACTCTTTTCTAAATCACCCCTTACATCTTGGTACCGAACTCCGTGGACTACCACCAACTTGATTATTATGTGCTGGGCGCAGTTGAGCAAGAGACCAACAAAACTCTTTCTAAATCACCCCTTACATCTTGGTACCTATCTCCATGGACTACCACCCACTTGATTATTATGTGCTTGGCGCAGTTGAGCAAGAGACCAACAAAACTCTTTCTAAATCACCCCTTACATCTTGGTACCTAACTCCATGGACTGCCACCCATGATTATTATGTGCTGGGCGCAGTTGAGCAAGAGACCAACAAAACTCTTTCTAAAATCACCCCTTACATCTTGGTACCGAACTCCATGGACTACCACCAACTTGATTATTATGTGCTGGGCGCATTTGAGCAAGAGACCAAAACTCTTTATAAATCACCCCTTACATCATGGCACCTATCTCCATGGACTACCACCAACTTGATTATTATGTGCTTGGCGCAGTTGAGCAAGAGACCAACAAAACTCTTTCTAAATCACCCCTTACATCTTGGTACCGAACTCCATGGACTACCACCCACTTGATTATTATGTGCTGGGCGCAGTTGAGCAAAGAGACCAACAAAACTCTTTCTAAATCACCCCTTACATCTTGGTACCTATCTCCATGGACTACCACCAACTTGATTATTATGTGCTTGGCGCAGTTGAGCAAGAGACCAACAAAACTCTTTCTAAATCACCCCTTACATCTTGGTACCTATCTCCATGGACTACCACCCACTTGATTATTATGTGCTGGGCGCAGTTGAGCAAGAGACCAACAAAATATTTTCTAAATCACCCCTTACATCTTGGTACCGAACTCCATGTGGACTACCACCAACTTGATTATTATGTGCTGGGCGCAGTTGAGCAAGAGACCAACAAAACTCTTTCTAAATCACCCCTTACATCTTGGTACCTAACTCCATGGACTACCACCCACTTGATTATTATGTGCTGGGCGCAGTTGAGCAAGAGACCAACAAAACTCTTTCTAAATCACCCCTTACATCTTGGTACCTATCTCCATGGACTACCACCCACTTGATTATTATGTGCTGGGCGCAGTTGAGCCAAAGACCAACAAAACTCTTTCTAAATCACCCCTTACATCTTGGTACCTATCTCCATGGACTACCACCCACTTGATTATTATGTGCTGGGCGCAGTTGAGCAAGAGACCAACAAAACTCTTTCTAAATCTACCTTACATCTTGGTACCTATCTCCATGGACTACCACCAACTTGATTATTATGTGCTGGGCGCAGTTGAGCAAGAGACCAACGAAACTCTTTCTAAATCACCCCTTACATCTTGGTACCGAACTCCATGGACTACCACCAACTTGATTATTATGTGCTGGGCGCAGTTGAGCAAGAGACCAACAAAACTCTTTCTAAATCACCCCTTACATCTTGGTACCTAACTCCATGGACTACCACCAACTTGATTATTATGTGCTGGGCGCAGTTGAGCAAGAGACCAACAAAACTCTTTCTAAATCACCCCTTACATCTTGGTACCGAACTCCATGGACTACCACCAACTTGATTATTATGTGCTGGGCGCATTTGAGCAAGAGACCAACAAAACTCTTTCTAAATCTACCCCTTACATCTTGGTACCTAACTCCATGGACTACCACCAACTTGATTATTATGTGCTGGGCGCAGTTGAGCAAGAGACCAACAAAACTCTTTCTAAATCACCCCTTACATCTTGGTACCGAACTCCATGGACTACCACCAACTTGATTATTATGTGCTGGGCGCAGTTGAGCAAGAGACCAGCAAAACTCTTTCTAAATCACCCCTTACATCTTGGTACCTATCTCCATGGACTACCACCAACTTGATTATTATGTGCTTGGCGCAGTTGAGCAAGAGACCAACAAAACTCTTTCTAAATCACCCCTTACATCTTGGTACCTATCTCCATGGACTACCACCAACTTGATTATTATGTGCTTGGCGCAGTTGAGCAAGAGACCAACAAAACTCTTTCTAAATCACCCCTTACATCTTGGTACCTATCTCCATGGACTACCACCCACTTGATTATTATGTGCTGGGCGCAGTTGAGCAAGAGACCAACAAAACTCTTTCCTAAATCACCCCTTACATCTTGGTACCTATCTCCATGGACTACCACCAACTTGATTATTATGTGCTGGGCGCAGTTGAGCAAGAGACCAACAAAACTCTTTCTAATCACCTTACATCTTGGTACCTATCTCCATGGACTACCACCCACTTGATTATTATGTGCTTGGCGCAGTTGAGCAAGAGACCAACAAAACTCTTTCTAAATCACCCCTTACATCTTGGTACCTATCTCCATGGACTACCACCAACTTGATTATTATGTGCTGGGCGCAGTTGGGCAAGAGACCAGCAAAACTCTTTCTAAATCACCCCTTACATCTTGGTACCTAACTCCATGGACTACCACCAACTTGATTATTATGTGCTGGGCGCAGTTGAGCAAGAGACCAACAAAACTCTTTCTAAATCACCCCTTACATCTTGGTACCTATCTCCATGGACTACCACCACTTGATTATTATGTGCTTGGCACCAGTTGAGCAAGAGACCAACAAAACTCTTTCTAAATCACCCCTTACATCTTGGTACCTATCTCCATGGACTACCACCCACTTGATTATTATGTGCTTGGCGCAGTTGAGCAAGAGACCAACAAAACTCTTTCTAAATCACCTTACATCCTGGTGCCTATCTCCATGGACTACCACCAACTTGATTATTATGTGCTGGGCGCAGTTGAGCAAGAGACCAACAAAACTCTTTCTAAATCACCCCTTACATCTTGGTACCTAACTCCATGGACTACCACCAACTTGATTATTATGTGCTGGGCGCAGTTGAGCAAGAGACCAACAAAACTCTTTCTAAATCACCCCTTACATCTTGGTACCTAACTCCATGGACTACCACCGCTTGATTATTATGTGCTGGGCGCATTTGAGCAAAGACCAACAAACTCTTTCTAAATCACCCCTTACATCTTGGTACCTAACTCCATGGTTCACCACCAACTTGATTATTATGTGCTGGGCGCATTTGAGCAAGAGACCAACAAAACTCTTTCTAAATCACCCCTTACATCTTGGTACCTAACTCCATGGACTACCACCAACTTGATTATTATGTGCTGGGCGCAGTTGAGCAAGAGACCAACAAAACTCTTTCTAAATCACCCCTTACATCTTGGCACCTATCTCCATGGACTACCACCCACTTGATTATTATGTGCTTGGCGCAGTTGAGCAAGAGACCAACAAAACTCTTTTCTAAATCACCCCTTACATCTTGGTACCTATCTCCATGGACTACCACCAACTTGATTATTATGTGCTGGGCGCAGTTGGAGCAAGAGACCAACAAAATAACCGCCGTCACCCCTTACATCTTGGTACCTAACTCCATGGACTACCACCAACTTGATTATTATGTGCTGGGCGCAGTTGAGCAAGAGACCAACAAAACTCTTTCTAAATCACCCCTTACATCTTGGTACCCTAACTCCATGGACTACCACCAACTTGATTATTATGTGCTGGGCGCATTTGAGCAAGAGACCAACAAAACTCTTTCTAAATCACCCCTTGCATCTTGGTACTAACTCCATTGGACTACCACCAGCAGATTATTATGTGCTGGGCGCATTTGAGCAAGAGACCAACAAAACTCTTTCTAAATCACCCCTTACATCTTGGTACCGAACTCCATGGACTACCACCAACTTGATTATTATGTGCTGGGCGCATTTGAGCAAGAGACCAACAAAACTCTTTCTAAATCACCCCTTACATCTTGGTACCTAACTCCATGGACTACCACCAACTTGATTATTATGTGCTGGGCTGCAGTTGACGCAGAGACCAACAAAACTCTTTCTAAATCACCCCTTACATCTTGGTACCTAACTCCATGGACTACCACCAACTGATTATTATGTGCTGGGCGCAGTTGAGCAAGAGACCAACAAAACTCTTTCTAAATCACCCCTTACATCTTGGTACGCTATGGACTACCAACTTGATTATTATGTGCTGGGCGCATTTGAGCAAGAGACCAACAAAACTCTTTCTAAATCACCCCTTACATCTTGGTACCTAACTCCATGGACTACCACCAACTTGATTATTATGTGCTGGTCGCATTTGAGCAAGAGACCAACAAAACTCTTTCTAAATCACCCCTTACATCTTGGTACCGAACTCCATGGACTACCACAACTTGATTATTATGTGCTGGGCGCATTTGAGCAAGAGACCAACAAAACTCTTTCTAAATCACCCCTTACATCTTGGTACCTAACTCCATGGACTACCACCAACTTGATTATTATGTGCTGGGCGCAGTTGAGCAAGAGACCAACAAAACTCTTTTCTAAATCACCCCTTACATCTTGGTACCGAACTCCATGGACTACCACCAACTTGATTATTATGTGCTGGGCGCAGTTGAGCAAGAGACCAACAAAACTCTTTCTAAATCACCTTACATCTTGGTACCTAACTCCATGGACTACCACCAACTTGATTATTATGTGCTGGGCGCATTTGAGCAAGAGACCAACAAAACTCTTTCTAAATCACCCCTTACATCTTGGTACCGAACTCCATGGACTACCACCAACTTGATTATTATGTGCTGGGCGCAGTTGAGCAAGAGACCAACAAAACTCTTTCTAAATCACCCTTACATCTTGGTACCGAACTCCATGGACTACCACCAACTTGATTATTATGTGCTGGGCGCATTTGAGCAAGAGACCAACAAAACTCTTTCTAAATCACCCCTTACATCTTGGTACGAACTCCATGGACTACCACCAACTTGATTATTATGTGCTGGGCGCATTTGAGCAAGAGACCAACAAAGCTCTTTCTAAAATCACCCCTTACATCTTGGTACGAACTCCATGGACTACCACCAACTTGATTATTATGTGCTGGGCGCATTTGAGCAAGAGACCAACAAAACTCTTTCATCACCCCTTACATCTTGGTACCTAACTCCATGGACTACCACCAACTTGATTATTATGTGCTGGGCGCATTTGGGCAAAGACCAACCAAAACTCTTTCTAAATCACCCCTTACATCTTGGTACCGAACTCCATGGACTACCACCAACAGTTATTATGTGCTGGGCGCATTTGAGCAAGAGACCAACAAAACTCTTTCTAAATCACCCTTACATCTTGGTACCTAACTCCATGGACTACCACCAACTTGATTATTATGTGCTGGGCGCAGTTGAGCAAGAGACCAACAAAACTCTTTCTAAATCACCCTTACATCTTGGTACCGAACTCCATGGACTACCACCAACTTGATTATTATGTGCTGGGCGCAGTTGAGCAAGAGACCAACAAAACTCTTTCTAAATCACCCCTTACATCTTGGTACCTAACTCCATGGACTACCACCAACTTGATTATTATGTGCTGGGCGCAGTTGAGCAAGAGACCAACAAAACTCTTTCTAAATCACCCCTTACATCTTGGTACCTAACTCCATGGACTACCACCAACTTGATTATTATGTGCTGGGCGCATTTGGGCAAGAGACCAACAAAACTCTTTCTAAATCTACCCCTTACATCTTGGTACCGAACTCCATGGACTACCAACTTGATTATTATGTGCTGGGCGCATTTGAGCAAAAAGAGACCAACAAAACTCTTTCTAAATCACCCCTTACATCTTGGTACCGAACTCCATGGACTACCACCAACTTGATTATTATGTGCTGGGCGCAGTTGAGCAAGAGACCAACAAAACTCTTTCTAAATCACCTTACATCTTGGTACCTAACTCCATGGACTACCGCAACTTGATTATTATGTGCTGGGCGCATTTGAGCAAGAGACCAACAAAACTCTTTCTAAATCACCCCTTACATCTTGGTACCGAACTCCATGGACTACCACCAACTTGATTATTATGTGCTGGGCGCAGTTGAGCAAGAGACCAACAAAACTCTTTCTAAATCACCCCTTACATCTTGGTACCGAACTCCATGGACTACCAACTTGATTATTATGTGCTGGGCGCATTTGAGCAAGAGACCAACAAAACTCTTTCTAAATCACCCCTTACATCTTGGTACCTAACTCCATGGACTACCACCAACTTTGATTATTATGTGCTGGGCGCAGTTGAGCAAGAGACCAACAAAACTCTTTCTAAATCACCTTACATCTTGGTACCGAACTCCATGGACTACCACCAACTTGATTATTATGTGCTGGGCGCAGTTGAGCAAGAGACCAACAGCTCTTTCTAAATCACCCCTTACATCTTGGTACCTAACTCCATGGACTACCACCAACTTGATTATTATGTGCTGAGCGCAGTTGAGCAAGAGACCAACAAAATTCTTTCTAAATCACCCCTTACATCTTGGTACCGAACTCCATGGACTACCAACTTGATTATTATGTGCTGGGCGCAGTTGAGCAGAGACCAACAAAACTCTTTTCTAAATCACCCCTTACATCTTGGTACCTAACTCCATGGACTGCCACCCACTTGATTATTATGTGCTGGGCGCAGTTGAGCAAGAGACCAACAAAACTCTTTCTAAATCACCCTTACATCTTGGTACCGAACTCCATGGACTACCACCAACTTGATTATTATGTGCTGGGCGCAGTTGAGCAAGAGACCAACAAAACTCTTTCTAAATCACCCCTTACATCTTGGTACCTATCTCCATGGACTACCACCAACTTGATTATTATGTGCTTGGCGCAGTTGAGCAAGAGACCAACAAAACTCTTTCTAAATCACCCCTTACATCTTGGTACCGAACTCCATGGACTACCACCAACTTGATTATTATGTGCTGGGCGCATTTGAGCAAGAGACCAACAAACTCTTTCTAAATCACCCCTTACATCTTGGTACCGAACTCCATGGACTACCACCAACTTGATTATTATGTACTGGGCGCAGTTGAACGAGACCAACAAAACTCTTTCTAAATCACCCCTTACATCTTGGTACCGAACTCCATGGACTACCACCAACTTGATTATTATGTGCTGGGCGCAGTTGAGCAAGAGACCAACAAAACTCTTTCTAAATCACCCCTTACATCTTGGTACCTAACTCCATGGACTACCACCAACTTGATTATTATGTGCTGGGTACGCAGTTGAGCAAGAGACCAACAAAACTCTTTCTAAATCACCCCTTACATCTTGGTACCGAACTCCATGGACTACCACCAACTTGATTATTATGTGCTGGGCGCAGTTGAGCAAGAGACCAACAAAACTCTTTCTAAATCACCCCTTACATCTTGGTACCTAACTCATGGACTGCCACCCGCTGATTATTATGTGCTGGGCGCAGTTGAGCAAGAGACCAACAAAACTCTTTCTAAATCACCCCTTACATCTTGGTACCGAACTCCATGGACTACCACCAACTTGATTATTATGTGCTGGGCGCAGTTGAGCAAGAGACCAACAAAACTCTTTCTAAATCACCCGCCACATCTTGGTACCTATCTCCATGGACTACCACCAACTTGATTATTATGTGCTTGGCGCAGTTGAGCAAAAAGACCAACAAACTCTTTCTAAATCACCCCTTACATCTTGGTACCCAGCTCCATGGACTACCACCAACTTGATTATTATGTGCTGGGCGCATTTGAGCAAGAGACCAACAAAACTCTTTCTAAATCACCTTACATCTTGGTACCTAACTCCATGGACTACCACCAACTTGATTATTATGTGCTGGGCACCCAGTTGGGCAAGAGACCAACAAAACTCTTTCTAAATCACCCCTTACATCTTGGTACCGAACTCCATGGACTACCACCAACTTGATTATTATGTGCTGGGCGCAGTTGAGCAAGAGACCAACAAAAACTCTTTCTAAATCACTCCACATCTTGGTACCTAACTCCATGGACTACCACCAACTTGATTATTATGTGCTAGGCGCAGTTGGGCAAGAAGGTCAACAGCCTCTTTCTAAATCACCCCTTACATCTTGGTACCTATCTCCATGGACCTACCAACTTGATTATTATGTGCTGGGCGCAGTTGAGCAAGAGACCAACAAAACTCTTTCTAAATCACCCCTTACATCTTGGTACCTATCTCCATGGACTACCACCAACTTGATTATTATGTGCTTGGCGCAGTTGAGCAAGAGACCAACAAAACTCTTTCTAAATCACCCCTTACATCTTGGTACCGAACTCCATGGACTACCACCAACTTGATTATTATGTGCTGGGCGCAGTTGAGCAAGAGACCAACAAAACTCTTTCTAAATCACCCCTTACATCTTAGTACCGAACTCCATGGACTACACCCACTTGATTATTATGTACTGGGCGCAGTTGAGCGAGAGACCAACAAAAACTCTTTCTAAATCACCCCTTACATCTTGGTACCTAACTCCATGGACTACCGCAGCAGTTATTATGTGCGCACTGGGCGCAGTTGACCAAGACAATAAAACTCTTTCTAAATCACCCCTTACATCTTGGTACCGAACTCCATGGACTACCACCAACTTGATTATTATGTGCTTGGCGCAGTTGAGCAAGATAACAAAACTCTTTCTAAATCACCCCTTGCACATCTTGGTACCTAACTCCATGGACTACCACCGCCCAGTTATTATGTGCTGGGCGCAGTTGAGCAAGAGACCAACAAAACTCTTTCTAAATCACCTTGTCTGTGGTACCGAACTCCATGGACTACCACCCACTTGATTATTATGTGCTGGGCGCAGTTGAGCAAGAGACCAACAAAACTCTTTCTAAATCACCCCTTACATCTTGGTACCTATCTCCATGGACTACCACCCTTGATTATTATGTGCTGGGCGCAGTTGAGCAAGAGACCAACAAAACTCTTTCTAAATCACCTGCATCTTGGTGCCTATCTCCATGGACTACCACCAGCTTGATTATTATGTGCTGGGCGCAGTTGAGCAAGAGACCAACAAAACTCTTTCTAAATCACCCTTACATCTTTGTGCCTAACTCCATGGACTACCACCCACTTGATTATTATGTGCTGGGCGCAGTTGAACAGAGACCAGCAAAACTCTTTCTAAATCACCTTACATCTTGGTACCGAACTCCATGGACTACCACCAACTTGATTATTATGTGCTGGGCGCAGTTGAGCAAGAGACCAACAAAACTCTTTCTAAATCACCCCTTACATCTTGGTACCTATCTCCATGGACTACCACCCACTTGATTATTATGTGCTGGGCGCAGTTGAGCAAGAGACAAAACTCTTTCTAAATCACCCCTTACATCTTGGTACCTATCTCCATGGACTACCACACTTGATTATTATGTGCTGGGCGCAGTTGAGCAAGAGACCAACAAAAACTCTTTCTAAATCACCCCTTACATCTTGGTACCTATCTCCATGGACTACCACCAACTTGATTATTATGTGCTGGGCGCAGTTGAGCAAGAGACCAACAAAACTCTTTCTAAATCACCCCTTACATCTTGGTACCTAACTCCATGGACTACCACCACTTGATTATTATGTGCTGGGCGCAGTTGAGCAAGAGACCAACAAAACTCTTTCTAAATCACCCCTTACATCTTGGTACCGAACTCCATGGACTACCACCAACTTGATTATTATGTGCTGGGCGCAGTTGAGCAAGAGACCAACAAAACTCTTTCCTAAATCACCCCTTACATCTTGGTACCTATCTCCATGGACTACCACCCACTTGATTATTATGTGCTGGGCGCAGTTGAGCAAGAGACCAACAAAACTCTTTCTAAATCACCCCTTACATCTTGGTACCACTATCTCCATGGACTACCCACCCACTTGATTATTACTGTGCTGGGCGCAGTTGGTCAAGGGGCAAGCAAAACTCTTTCTAAATCACCCTTACATCTTGGTACCCTATATACCTCACTTGGACTACTACCAACTTGATTATTATGTGCTGGGCGCAGTTGAGCAAGAGACCAACAAAACTCTTTCTAAATCACCCTACATCTTGGTACCCTGTCATGGACTACACCCACTTGATTATTATGTGCTGGGCTGGGTGAGCAAGAGACGGCAAAACTCTTTCTAAATCACCTGCATCTTTCGTACCGAACTCTGCTGGACTGCCAACTTGATTATTATGTGCTGGGCGCAGTTGAGCAAAGTAACAAAACTCTTTCTAAAATGCCCTGCCCATCTTGGTACCTATCTCCATGGACTACCACCCACTTGATTATTATGTGCTGGGCGCAGTTGAGCAAGAGACCAACAAAACTCTTTCTAAATCACCCTTACATCTTGGAGCACTATCTCATGTTCTACCACTTGATTATTATGTGCTGGGCGCAGTTGAGCAAGAGACCAACAAAACTCTTTCTAAATCCTTACATCTTGGTACCTATCTCCATGGACCACCACCAACAGTTATTATGTGCTGGGCGCAGTTGAGCAAGAGACCAGTAAAACTCTTTCTAAATCACCTCCCATCTTGGTACCTAACTCCATGGACTACCACCCACTTGATTATTATTATGTGCTGGGCGCAGTTGACAAGAGACCAACAAAACTCTTTCTAAATCACCCCTTACATCTTGTTACCTATCTCCATGGACTACCACCAACTTGATTATTATGTGCTGGGCGCAGTTGAGCAAGAGACCAACAAAACTCTTTCTAAATCACCCCTTACATCTTGGGCCCTTTCTCCATGGACTACCACCCACTTGATTATTATGTGCGCTGGGCGCAGTTTGAGCAAGAACCCAACAAAACTCTTTCTAAATCACCCCTTACATCTTGGTACCGAACTCCATGGACTACCACCAACTTGATTATTATGTGCTGGGCGCAGTTGAGCAAGAGACCAACAAAACTCTTTCTAAATCACCCTTACATCTTGGTACCGAACTCCATGGACTACCACCCACTTGATTATTATGTGTAGGCGCGGTTGAGCAAGAGACCAACAAAACTCTTTCTAAATCACCCCTTACATCTTGGTACCTATCTCCCTGGACTACCACCCACTTGATTATTATGTGCTGGGCGCAGTTGAGCAAGAGACCAACAAAACTCTTTCTAAATGCCCCTTACATCTTGGTACCTATCTCCATGGACTACCACCAACTTGATTATTATGTGCTGGGCGCAGTTGAGCAAGAGACCAGCAAAACTCTTTCTAAATCACCCCTTACATCTTGGTACCTATCTCATGGACTACCACCAACTTGATTATTATGTGCTGGGCGCAGAAGTTGGGCAAGAGACCAACAAAACTCTTTCTAAATCACCCCTTACATCTTGGTACCTAACTCCATGGACTACCACCAACTTGATTATTATGTGGGCGCATTTTGAGCAAGAGACCAACAAAACTCTTTCTAAATCACCCCTTACATCTTGGTACCTAACTCCATGGACTACCACCAACTTGATTATTATGTGCTGGGCGCAGTTGAGCAAGAAGCCAACAAAACTCTTTCTAAATCACCCCTTACATCTTGGTACCTAACTCCATGGACTACCACCAACTTGATTATTATGTGCTGGGCGCATTTGAGCAAGAGACCAACAAAACTCTTTCTAAATCACCCCTTACATCTTGGTACCTATCTCCATGGACTACCACCCACTTGATTATTATGTGCTTGGCGCAGTTGAGCAAGAGACCAACAAAACTCTTTCTAAATCACCACATCTTGGTACCTATCTCCATGGACTACCACCCACTTGATTATTATTATGTGCTTGGCGCAGTTGAGCAAGAGACCAACAAAACTCTTTCTAAATCACCCCTTACATCTGTAGTGCCTATCTCCATGGACTACCGCAGCTTGATTATTATGTGCTTGGCGCAGTTGGGCAAAGAGACCAACAAAACTCTTTCTAAATCACCCCTTACATCTTGGTACCTATCTCCATGGACTACCACCCTTGATTATTATGTGCTGGGCGCAGTTGAGCAAGAGACCAACAAAGCTCTTTCTAAATCACCCCTTACATCTTGGTACCTAACTCATGGACTACCACCAACTTGATTATTATGTGCTGGGCGCATTTGAGCAAGAGACCAACAAAACTCTTTCTAAATCACCCCTTGTCTTGGTACCCTAACTCCATGGACTACCACCCACTTGATTATTATGTGCTGGGCGCAGTTGAGCAAGAGACCAACAAAACTCTTTCTAAATCACCCCTTACATCTTGGTACCTAACTCCATGGACTACCACCCACTTGATTATTATGTGCTTGGCGCAGTTGGGCAAAAGCCAACAAAACTCTTTCTAAATCACCCCTTACATCTTGGTACTAACTCCATGGACTACCACCCACTTGATTATTATGTACTTGGCGCAGTTGAGCAAGAGACCAGCAAAACTCTTTCTAAATCACCCCTTACATCTTGGTACCTATCTCCATGGACTACCACCCACTTGATTATTATGTGCTTGGCGCAGTTGAGCAAGAGACCAACAAAACTCTTTCTAAATCACCCCTTACATCTTGGTACCTATCTCCATGGACTACCACCCACTTGATTATTATGTGCTGGGCGCAGTTGAGCAAGAGACCAGCAAAACTCTTTCTAAATCACCCCTTACATCTTGGTACCTAACTCCATGGACTACCACCAACAGTTATTATGTGCTGGGCGCATTTGAGCAAGAGACCAACAAAACTCTTTCTAAATCACCCCTTACATCTTGAGTACCTATCTCCATGGACTACACCACCCACTTGATTATTATGTGCTTGGCGCAGTTTGGGCAAGAGACCAACAAAACTCTTTCTAAATCACCCCTTACATCTTGGTACGCCTATCTCCATGGACTACCACCCACTTGATTATTATGTGCTTGGCGCAGTTGAGCAAGAGACCAAACAAAACTCTTTCTAAATCACCCCTTACATCTTGGTACCTATCTCCATGGACTACCACCAACTTGATTATTATGTGCTTGGCGCAGTTGAGCAAGAGACCAACAAACTCACTTTCTAAATCACCCTTACATCTTGGTACCTATCTCCATGGACTACCACCCACTTGATTATTATGTGCTGGGCGCAGTTGAGCAAGAGACCAACAAAACTCTTTCTAAATCACCCCTTACATCTTGGTACCTAACTCCATGGACTACCACTAAACTTGATTATTATGTGCTGGGCGCATTTGAGCAAGAGACCAACAAAACTCTTTCTAAATCACCCTTACATCTTGGTACCTATCTCCATGGACTACCACCCTTGATTATTATGTGCTTGGCGCAGTTGAGCAAGAGACCAACAAAACTCTTTCTAAATCTACCCCCTTACATCTTGGTACCTATCTCCATGGACTACCACCCACTTGATTATTATGTGCTTGGCGCAGTTGAGCAAGAGACCAACAAAACTCTTTCTAAATCACCCCTTACATCTTGGTACCTATCTCCATGGACTACCACCAACTTGATTATTATGTGCTTGGCGCAGTTGAGCAAGAGACCAACAAAACTCTTTCTAAATCACCCCTTACATCTTGGTACCTATCTCCATGGACTACCACCACTTGATTATTATGTGCTGGGCGCAGTTGAGCAAGAGACCAACAAAACTCTTTCTAAATCACCCCTTACATCTTGGTACCTAACTCCATGGACTGCCACCAAC
The DNA here is from genome assembly GCA_037127315.1 of Ascarosepion bandense. Classification (NCBI taxonomy): domain Eukaryota; kingdom Metazoa; phylum Mollusca; class Cephalopoda; order Sepiida; family Sepiidae; genus Ascarosepion; species Ascarosepion bandense. Next base: position 23,807 of record JBBBDQ010013845.1, read on the forward strand.
TTGATTATTATGTGCTTGGCGCAGTTGAGCAAGAGACCAACAAAACTCTTTCTAAATCACCCCTTACATCTTGGTACCTATCTCCATGGACTACCACCCACTTGATTATTATGTGCTGGGCGCAGTTGAGCAAGAGACCAACAAAACTCTTTCTAAATCACCCCCTTACATCTTGGTACCGAACTCCATGGACTACCACCAACTTGATTATTATGTGCTTGGCGCAGTTGAGCAAGAGACCAACAAAACTCTTTCTAAATCACCTTACATCTTGGTACCTATCTCCATGGACTACCACCAACTTGATTATTATGTGCTTGGCGCAGTTGAGCAAGAGACCAGCAAAACTCTTTCTAAATCACCCCCTTACATCTTGGTACCTAACTCCATGGACTACCACAAATTGATTATTATGTGCTTGGCGCAGTTGAGCAAGAGACCAACAAAACTCTTTCTAAATCACCCCTTACATCTTGGTACCTAACTCATGGACTGCCACCCATTTGATTATTATGTGGGCGCATTTGAGCAAGAGACCAACAAAACTCTTTCTAAATCACCCCTTACATCTTGGTACGCTCCATGGACTGCCCACCAATTTGATTATTATGTGCTGGGCGCATTTGAGCAAGAGACAGCAAACTCTTTCTAAATCACCCCTTACATCTTGGTACCTAACTCCATGGACTGCCACCCACTTGATTATTATGTGCTTGGCGCAGTTGAGCAAGAGACCAACAAAACTCTTTTCTAAATCCCCCTTACATCTTGGTACCTATCTCCATGGACTACCACCAACTTGATTATTATGTGCTTGGCGCAGTTGAGCAAGAGACCAACAAAACTCTTTCTAAATCACCCCTTACATCTTGGTACCTATCTCCATGGACTACCACCCACTTGATTATTATGTGCTGGGCGCAGTTGGGCAAAAGAGACCGGCAAAACTCTTTCTAAATCACCCCTTACATCTTGGTACCGAACTCCATGGACTGCCACCCACTTGATTATTATGTGCTGGGCGCATTGAGCAAGAGACCAACAAAACTCTTTCTAAATCACCCCTTACATCTTGGTACCTAACTCCATGGACTGCCACCAACTTGATTATTATGTGCTTGGCGCAGTTGAGCAAGAGACCAACAAAACTCTTTCTAAATCACCCCTTACATCTTGGTACCTAACTCCATGGACTACCACCCACTTGATTATTATGTGCTGGGCGCAGTTGAGCAAGAGACCAACAAAACTCTTTCTAAAATCACCCCTTACATCTTGGTACCTAACTCCATGGACTACACCCACTTGATTATTATGTGCTGGGCGCAGTTGAGCAAGAGACCAACAAAACTCTTTCTAAATCACCCCTTACATCTTGGTACCTAACTCCATGGACTACCACCCACTTGATTATTATGTGCTTGGCGCAGTTGAGCAAGAGACCAACAAAACTCTTTCTAAATCACCCCTTACATCTTGGTACCTAACTCCATGGACTACCACCCATGATTATTATGTGCTGGGCGCATTTGAGCAAGAGACCAACAAAACTCTTTCTAAATCACCCCTTACATCTTGGTGCCTAACTCCATGGACTACCACCCACTTGATTATTATGTGCTTGGCGCAGTTGAGCAAGAGACCAACAAAACTCTTTCTAAATCACCCCTTACATCTTGGTACCTATCTCATGGACTACCACCAACTTGATTATTATGTGCTTGGCGCAGTTGAGCAAGAGACCAACAAAACTCTTTCTAAATCACCCCTTACATCTTGGTACCTATCTCCATGGACTACCACCCACTTGATTATTATGTGCTGGGCGCAGTTGAGCAAGAGACCAACAAAACTCTTTCTAAATCACCCCTTACATCTTGGTACCTAACTCCATGGACTGCCAACTTGATTATTATGTGCTTGGCGCAGTTGACCAAGAGACCAGCAAAACTCTTTCTAAATCACCCCTTACATCTTGGTACCTATCTCCATGGACTACCACCCACTTGATTATTATGTGCTGGGCGCAGTTGAGCAAGAGACCAACAAAACTCTTTCTAAATCACCCCTTACATCTTGGTACCGAACTCCATGGACTACCACCGCTTGATTATTATGTGCTTGGCGCAGTTGAGCAAGAGACCAACAAAACTCTTTCTAAATCACCCCTTACATCTTGGTACCTATCTCCATGGACTACCACCAACTTGATTATTATGTGCTTGGCGCAGTTGAGCAAGAGACCAACAAAACTCTTTCTAAATCACCACCATCTTGGTACCTAACTCCATGGACTACCACCAAATTGATTATTATGTGCTTGGCGCAGTTGAGCAAGAGACCAACAAAACTCTTTCTAAATCACCCCTTACATCTTGGTACTAACTCCATGGACTGCCACCCATTTGATTATTATGTGCTGGGCGCATTTGAGCAAGAGACCAACAAAACTCTTTCTAAATCACCCCTTACATCTTGGTACCTAACTCCATGGACTGCCACCCATTTGATTATTATGTGCTGGGCGCATTTGAGCAAGAGACCAACAAAACTCTTTCTAAATCACCCCTTACATCTTGGTACCTAACTCCATGGACTGCCACCCACTTGATTATTATGTGCTTGGCGCAGTTGAGCAAGAGACCAACAAAACTCTTTCTAAATCACCCCTTACATCTTGGTACCTATCTCCATGGACCACCACCAACTTGATTATTATGTGCTTGGCGCAGTTGAGCAAGAGACCAACAAAACTCTTTCTAAATCACCCCTTACATCTTGGTACCTATCTCCATGGACTACCCACTTGATTATTATGTGCTGGGCGCAGTTGAGCAAGAGACCAACAAAACTCTTTCTAAATCACCCCTTACATCTTGGTACCGAACTCCATGGACTGCCACCCTTGATTATTATGTGCTGGGCGCATTTGAGCAAGAGACCAACAAAAACTCTTTCTAAATCACCCCTTACATCTTGGTACCTAACTCCATGGACTGCCACCAACTTGATTATTATGTGCTTGGCACAGTTGAGCAAGAGACCAACAAAACTCTTTCTAAATCACCCCTTACATCTTGGTACCTAACTCCATGGACTACCACCCACTTGATTATTATGTGCTGGGCGCAGTTGAGCAAGAGACCAACAAAACTCTTTCTAAATCACCCCTTACATCTTGGTACCTAACTCCATGGACTACCACCCACTTGATTATTATGTGCTGGGCGCAGTTGAGCAAGAGACCAACAAAACTCTTTCTAAATCACCCCTTACATCTTGGTACCTAACTCCATGGACTACCACCCACTTGATTATTATGTGCTTGGCGCAGTTGAGCAAGAGACCAACAAAACTCTTTCTAAATCACCCCTTACATCTTGGTACCTAACTCCATGGACTACCACCCACTTGATTATTATGCTGGGCGCATTTGAGCAAGAGACCAACAAAACTCTTTCTAAATCACCCCTTACATCTTGGTACCTAACTCCATGGACTACCCACTTGATTATTATGTGCTGGGCGCATTTGAGCAAGAGACCAACAAAACTCTTTCTAAATCACCCCTTACATCTTTGGTACCTAACTCCATGGACTGCCACCAACTTGATTATTATGTGTGGCGCAGTTGAGCAAGAGACCATCAAAACTCTTTCTAAATCACCCCTTACATCTTGGTACCTAACTCCATGGACTACCACCCACTTGATTATTATGTGCTGGGCGCAGTTGAGCAAGAGACCAACAAAACTCTTTCTAAATCACCCCTTACATCTTGGTACCTATCTCCATGGACTGCCACCCACTTGATTATTATGTGCTTGGCGCAGTTGAGCAAGAGACCAACAAAACTCTTTCTAAATCACCTTACATCTTGGTACCTAACTCCATGGACTACCACCCACTTGATTATTATGTGCTGGGCGCAGTTGAGCAAGAGACCAACAAAACTCTTTCTAAATCACCCCTTACATCTTGGTACCTAACTCCATGGACTACCACCCACTTGATTATTATGTGCTGGGCGCATTTGAGCAAGAGACCAACAAAACTCTTTCTAAATCACCCCTTACATCTTGGTACCTAACTCCATGGACTACCACCCTTGATTATTATGTGCTGGGCGCAGTTGAGCAAGAGACCAACAAAACTCTTTCTAAATCACCCCTTACATCTTGGTACTATCTCCATGGACTACACCCACTTGATTATTATGTGCTGGGCGCAGTTGAGCAAGAGACCAACAAAACTCTTTCTAAATCACCCCTTACATCTTGGTACCTAACTCCATGGACTGCCACCAACTTGATTATTATGTGCTTGGCGCAGTTGAGCAAGAGACCAACAAAACTCTTTCTAAATCACCCCTTACATCTTGGTACCTAACTCCATGGACTACCACCCACTTGATTATTATGTGCTGGGCGCAGTTGAGCAAGAGACCAACAAAACTCTTTCTAAATCACCCCTTACATCTTGGTACCTAACTCCATGGACTACCACCCACTTGATTATTATGTGCTGGGCGCATTTGAGCAAGAGACCAACAAAACTCTTTCTAAATCACCCCTTACATCTTGGTACCTAACTCCATGGACTGCCACCAACTTGATTATTATGTGCTGGGCGCAGTTGAGCAAGAGACCAACAAAACTCTTTCTAAATCACCCCTTACATCTTGGTACCTAACTCCATGGACTACCACCCACTTGATTATTATGTGCTGGGCGCATTTGAGCAAGAGACCAACAGAAACTCTTTCTAAATCACCCCTTACATCTTGGTACCTAACTCCATGGACTGCCACCAACTTGATTATTATGTGCTTGTGATTTAGACAAGAGACCAACAAAACTCTTTCTAAATCACCCCTTACATCTTGGTACCTAACTCCATGGACTACCACCCACTTGATTATTATGTGCTGGGCGCAGTTGAGCAAGAGACCAGCAAAACTCTTTCTAAATCACCCCTTACATCTTGGTACCTATCTCCATGGACTGCCACCCACTTGATTATTATGTGCTTGGCGCAGTTGAGCAAGAGACCAACAAAACTCTTTCTAAATCACCTTACATCTTGGTACCTAACTCCATGGACTACCACCCACTTGATTATTATGTGCTGGGCGCAGTTGAGCAAGAGACCAACAAAACTCTTTCTAAATCACCCCTTACATCTTGGTACCTAACTCCATGGACTACCACCCACTTGATTATTATGTGCTGGGCGCAGTTGAGCAAGAGACCAACAAAACTCTTTCTAAATCACCCCTTACATCTTGGTACCTAACTCCATGGACTACCACCCACTTGATTATTATGTGCTGGGCGCAGTTGAGCAAGAGACCAACAAAACTCTTTCTAAATCACCCCTTACATCTTGGTACCTAACTCCATGGACTACCACCCACTTGATTATTATGTGCTGGGCACAGTTGAGCAAGAGACCAACAAAACTCTTTCTAAATCACCCCTTACATCTTGGTACCTAACTCCATGGACTACCACCCACTTGATATGTGCTGGGCGCAGTTGAGCAAGAGACCAGCAAAACTCTTTCTAAATCACCCCTTACATCTTGGTACCTAACTCCATGGACTACCACCCACTTGATTATTATGTGCTGGGCGCAGTTGAGCAAGAGACCAACAAAACTCTTTCTAAATCACCCCTTACATCTTGGTACCTATCTCCATGGACTGCCACCCCACTTGATTATTATGTGCTTGGCGCAGTTGAGCAAGAGACCAACAAAACTCTTTCTAAATCACCCCTTACATCTTGGTACCTAACTCCATGGACTACCACCCACTTGATTATTATGTGCTGGGCGCATTTGAGCAAGAGACCAACAAAACTCTTTCTAAATCACCCCTTACATCTTGGTACCTAACTCCATGGACTACCACCCACTTGATTATTATGTGCTGGGCGCAGTTGAGCAAAAGACCAACAAAACTCTTTCTAAATCACCCCTTACATCTTGGTACCTATCTCCATGGACTGCCACCCACTTGATTATTATGTGCTGGGCGCAGTTGAGCAAGAGACCAACAAAACTCTTTCTAAATCACCCCTTACATCTTGGTACCTATCTCCTTGGAACTGCCACCCACTTGATTATTATGTGCTGGGCGCAGTTGAGCAAGAGACCAACAAAACTCTTTCTAAATCACCCCTTACATCTTGGTACCTAACTCCATGGACTGCCACCAACTTGATTATTATGTGCTTGGCGCAGTTGAGCAAGAGACCAACAAAGCTGCTCTAAATCACCCCTTACATCTTGGTACCTAACTCCATGGACTACCACCCACTTGATTATTATGTGCTGGGCGCAGTTGAGCAAGAGACCAGCAAAACTCTTTCTAAATCACCCTTACATCTTGGTACCTAACTCCATGGACTGCTACCAACGATTATTATGTGCTTGGCGCAGTTGAGCAAGAGACCAACAAAACTCTTTCTAAATCACCCCTTACATCTTGGTACCTAACTCCATGGACTGCCACCAACTTGATTATTATGTGCTTGGCGCAGTTGAGCAAGAGACCAACAAAACTCTTTCTAAATCACACCCCTTACATCTTGGTACCTAACTCCATGGACTGCCACCCACTTGATTATTATGTGCTGGGCGCATTTGAGCAAGAGACCAACAAAACTCTTTCTAAATCACCCCTTACATCTTGGTACCGAACTCCATGGACTGCCACCCACTTGATTATTATGTGCTGGGCGCAGTTGAGCAAGAGACCAACAAAACTCTTTCTAAATCACCCCTTACATCTTGGTACCTATCTCCATGGACTACCACCCATGATTATTATGTGCTGGGCGCAGTTGAGCAAGAGACCAACAAAACTCTTTCTAAATCACCCCTTACATCTTGGTACCGAACTCCATGGACTACCACCAACTTGATTATTATGTGCTTGGCGCAGTTGAGCAAGAGACCAACAAAACTCTTTCTAAATCACCCCTTACATCTTGGTACCGAACTCCATGGACTACCACCAACTTGATTATTATGTGCTGGGCGCATTTGAGCAAGAGACCAACAAAACTCTTTCTAAATCACCCCTTACATCTTGGTACCGAACTCCATGGACTACCACCAACTTGATTATTATGTGCTGGGCGCATTTGAGCAGAACCAACAAAACTCTTTCTAAATCACCGCATACATCTTGGTACCTAACTCCATGGACTGCCACCCACTTGATTGTGTGCTGGGCGCATTTGAGCAAGAGACCAACAAAACTCTTTCTAAATCACCCCTTACATGCTGGTACCTATCTCCATGGACTACCACCCACTTGATTATTATGTGCTGGGCGCAGTTGAGCAAGAGACCAACAAAACTCTTTCTAAATCACCCCTTACATCTTGGTACCGAACTCCATGGACTACCACCAACTTGACTATTATGTGCTTGGCGCAGTTGAGCAAGAGACCAACAAAACTCTAAATCACCCCTTACATCTTGGTACCGAACTCCATGGACTACCACCAACTTGATTATTATGTGCTGGGCGCATTTGAGCAAGAGACCAAAAAAA
>JBBBDQ010013847.1:0-10231 GCA_037127315.1 Ascarosepion bandense
CTCTTTCTAAATCACCACCATCTTGGTACCTAACTCCATGGACTACCAACTTGATTATTATGTGCTGGGCGCAGTTGAGCAAGAGACCAACAAAACTCTTTCTAAATCACCCCTTACATCTTGGTACCGAACTCCATGGACTACCACCAACTTGATTATTATGTGCTGGGCGCATTTGAGCAAGAGACCAACAAAACTCTTTCTAAATCACCCCTTACATCTTGGTACCTAACTCCATGGACTACCACCAACTTGATTATTATGTGCTGGGCGCAGTTGAGCAAGAGACCAACAAAACTCTTTCCTAATCACCCCTTACATCTTGGTACCGAACTCCATGGACTACCACCAACTTGATTATTATGTGCTGGGCGCAGTTGAGCAAGAGACCAACAAAACTCTTTCTAAATCACCCTTACATCTTGGTACCTATCTCCATGGACTACCACCAACTTGATTATTATGTGCTTGGCGCAGTTGAGCAAGAGACCAACAAAACTCTTTCTAAATCACCCCTTACATCTTGGTACCTATCTCCATGGACTACCACCAACTTGATTATTATGTGCTTGGCGCAGTTGAGCAAGAGACCAACAAAACTCTTTCTAAATCACCCCTTACATCTTGGTACCTAACTCCATGGACTACCACCCACTTGATTATTATGTGCTGGGCGCAGTTGAGCAAGAGACCAACAAAACTCTTTCTAAATCACCCCTTACATCTTGGTACCGAACTCCGCGGACTACCACCCACTTGATTATTATGTGCTGGGCGCAGTTGAGCAAGAGACCAACAAAACTCTTTCTAAATCACCCCTTACATCTTGGTACCTAACTCCATGGACTGCCACCCACTTGATTATTATGTGCTGGGCGCAGTTGAGCAAGAGACCAACAAAACTCTTTCTAAATCACCCCTTACATCTTGGTACCTAACTCCATGGACTACCACCCACTTGATTATTATGTGCTGGGCGCAGTTGAGCAAGAGACCAACAAAACTCTTTCTAAATCACCCCTTACATCTCTTGGTACCTAACTCCATGGACTGCCACCCACTTGATTATTATGTGCTGGGCGCAGTTGAGCAAGAGACCAACAAAACTCTTTCTAAATCACCCCTTACATCTTGGTACCTAACTCCATGGACTACCCACTTGATTATTATGTGCTGGGCGCAGTTGAGCAAAGAGACCAACAAAACTCTTTCTAAATCACCCCCTTACATCTTGGTACCGAACTCCATGGACTACCACCCACTTGATTATTATGTGCTGGGCGCAGTTGAGCAAGAGACCAACAAAACTCTTTCTAAATCACCCCTTACATCTTGGTACCTATCTCCATGGACTACCACCAACTTGATTATTATGTGCTTGGCGCAGTTGAGCAAGAGACCAACAAAACTCTTTCTAAATCACCCCGCACATCTTGGTACCTATCTCCATGGACTACCACCAACAGTTATTATGTGCTTGGCGCAGTTGAGCAAGAGACCAATAAAACTCTTTCTAAATCACCCCTTACATCTTGGTACCTATCTCCATGGACTACCACCAACTTGATTATTATGTGCTTGGCGCAGTTGAGCAAGAGACCAACAAAACTCTTTCTAAATCTACCCCTTACATCTTGGTACCTATCTCCATGGACTACCACCAACTTGATTATTATGTGCTTGGCGCAGTTGAGCAAGAGACCAACAAAACTCTTTCTAAATCACCCCTTACATCTTGGTACCTATCTCCATGGACTACCACCAACTTGATTATTATGTGCTTGGCGCAGTTGAGCAAGAGACCAACAAAACTCTTTCTAAATCACCCCTTACATCTTGGTACCTATCTCCATGGACTACACCAACTTGATTATTATGTGCTTGGCACCCAGTTGAGCAAGAGACCAACAGAAACTCTTTCTAAATCACCCCTTACATCTTGGTACCTATCTCCATGGACTACCACCAACTTGATTATTATGTGCTTGGCGCAGTTGAGCAAGAGACCAACAAAACTCTTTCTAAATCACCCTTTGCCCATCTTGGTACCTATCTCCATGGACTACCACCAACTTGATTATTATGTGCTTGGCGCAGTTGAGCAGGAGACCAACAAAACTCTTTCTAAATCACCCTTACATCTTGGTACCTAACTCCATGGACTGCCACCCACTTGATTATTATGTGCTGGGCGCATTTGGGCAAGAGACCAACAAAACTCTTTCTAAATCACCCCTTACATCTTGGTACCTATCTCCATGGACTACCACCAACTTGATTATTATGTGCTTGGCGCAGTTGAGCAAGAGACCAACAAAACTCTTTCTAAATCACCCCTTACATCTTGGTACCTATCTCCATGGACTACCACCAACTTGATTATTATGTGCTTGGCGCAGTTGAGCAAGAGACCAACAAAACTCTTTCTAAATCACCCTTACATCTTGGTACCTATCTCCATGGACTACCACCAACTTGATTATTATGTGCTTGGCGCAGTTGAGCAAGAGACCAACAAAACTCTTTCTAAATCACCCCTTACATCTTGGTACCTATCTCCATGGACTACCACCAACTTGATTATTATGTGTTGGGCATTTGAGCAAGAGACCAATAAACTCTTTCTAAATCACCCTTACATCTTGGTACCTATTCCATGGACTACCACCAACTTGATTATTATGTGCTGGGCGCATTTGAGCAAGAGACCAACAAACTTTCTAAATCACCCCTTACATCTTGGTACCTATCTCCATGGACTACCACCAACTTGATTATTATGTGCTTGGCGCATTTGAGCAAGTGACCAACAAAAACTCTTCTAAATCACCCTCACATCTTGTACCTATCTCATGGACTACCACCAACTTGCATTATTATGTGCTGGGCGCATTTGAGCAAGAGACCAACAAAACTCTTTCAAATCACCCCTTACATCTTGGTACCTATCTCCATGGACTACCACCAACTTATTATTATGTGTGCTGGGCGCATTTGAGCAAGAGACCAACAAACTCTTTCTAAATCACCCCTTACATCTTGGTACCGAACTCCATGGACTACCAACAACTTGATTATTATGCGCTGGGCGCATTTGAGCAAGAGACCAACAAAAACTCTTTCTAAATCACTCCCTCATATCTTGTACCTATCTCCATGGACTACCACCAACTTGATTATTATGTGCTGGGCGCATTTGAGCAAGAGACCAACAAAACTCTTTTCTAAATCACCCCTTACATCTTGGGTACCCAACTCCATGGACTACCACCAACTTGACTATTATGTGTTGGGCGCATTTGAGCAAGAGACCAACAAAACTCTTTCTAAATCACCCTCATATCTTGGTACCTATCTCCATGGACTACCACCAACTTGATTATTATGTGCTGGGCGCAGTTGAGCAAGAGACCAACAAAACTCTTTCCCAAATCACCCCTTACATCTTGTACCGAACTCCATGGACTACCACCAACTGATTATTATGTGCTGGGCGGCATTTGAGCAAGAGACCAACAAAACTCTTCTAAATCACCCCTTCTCTACATCTTGGTGCGTTCATCTCCATGGACTACCACCAACTTGATTATTATGTGCTGGGCGCAGTTGAGCAAGAGACCAACAAAACTCTTCTAAATCACCCCTTACATCTTGGTACCTATCTCCATGGACTACCACCAACTTGATTATTTATGTGCTGGGCGTATTTGAGCAAGAGACCAACAAAACTCTTTCTAAATCACCCCTTACATCTTGGTACCTAACTCCATGGACTACCACCAACTTGATTATTATGTGCTGGCGCATTTGAGCAAGAGACCAACAAACTCTTTTCTAAATCACCCCTTACATCTTGGTACCATTCCATGGACTACCACCAACTTGATTATTATGTGCTGGGCGCATTTGAGCAAGAGACCAACAAAACTCTTTCTAAATCTCCAATACCCCCTTACATCTTGGTATCGAACTCCATGGACCTACCACCAACTTGGATTATTATGTGCTGGGCGCATTTGAGCAAGAGACCAACAAAACTCTTTTTCTAAATCAATTTCACATCTTGGTACCGGAACTCCATGGACTACCACCAAACTTGATTATGTTATGTGCTGGGCGCATTTGAGCAAGAGACCAACAAAACTCTTCTAAATCACCCTTACATCTTGGTACCTATCTCCATGGACTACCACCAACTTGATTATGTGCTTTCAAGTGCATTTGAGCAAGAGATCAACAAAACTTTTTCTAAATCACCCCTTACATCTTGGTACCTATCTCCATGGACTACCACCCACTTGATTATGTGCTGGGCGCATTTGAGCAAGAGACCAACAAAACTCTTCTAAATCACCCTTACATCTTGGTACCTATCTCCATGGACTACCACCCACTTGATTATTATGTGCTAAGCAGTTACAAGAGACCAAAAACTCTTTATAAATCACCCCTTACATCTTGGTACCTATCTCCATGGACTACCACCAACTTGATTATTATGTGCTTGGCGCAGTTGAGCAAGAGACCAACAAAACTCTTTCTAAATCACCCCTTACATCTTGGTACCGAACCTATGGACTACCACCAACTTGATTATTATGTGCTGGGCGCATTTGAGCAAGAGACCAACAAAACTCTTTCTAAATCACCCCCTTACATCTTGGTACCGAACTCCATGGACTACCACCAACTTGATTATTGGTGTGCTGGGCGCATTTGAGCAAGAGACCAACAAAACTCTTTCTAAATCACCCCTTACATCTTGGTACCTAACTCCATGGACTACCACCAACTTGATTATTATGTGCTTGTGCAGCTGGAGCAAGAGACCAACAAAACTCTTCTAAATCACCCCTTTACATCTTGTACCTAACTCCATGGACTACTACCCAACTTGATTATTATGTGCTGGGCGCATTTGAGCAAAGAGACCAACAAAAACTCTTCTAAATCACCCTTACATTCTGGTACTGAACCTATGACTACCACCAACTTGATTATTATTAAAGGCGCAGTTGAGCAAGAGACCAACAAAACTCTTTCTAAATCACCCCTTACATCTTGGTACCCATCTCCATGGACTAACAACCAACTCTGATTATTATGTGCTTGGCGCAGTTGAGCAAGAGACCAACAAAACTCTTCTAAATCACCCCTTACATCTTGGTACCTAACTCCATGGACTGCCACCCACTTGATTATTATGCAAAAGGGCGCAGTTGAGCAAGAGGACCAACAAACTCTTTCTAAATCAATTTCACATCTTGGGTACCGGAACTCCATGGACTACCACCAACTTGATTATTATGTGCTGGGCGCATTTGAGCAAGAGACCAAAAAACTCTTTATAAATCAATTTCACATCTTGGTACCTATCTCCATGGACTACCACCAACTTGATTATTATGTGCTTGGCGCAGTTGAGCAAGAGACCAACAAAACTCTTTCTAAATCACCCTTACATCTTGGTACCGAACTCCATGGACTACCACCCACTTGATTATTATGTGTTGGGTGCAGTTGGAGCAAGAGACCAACAAAACTCTTCTAAAATCACCCCCGTTATCTTGGCACCTATCTCCATGGACTACCACCAACTTGATTATTGCGTTTATGCAGTTGAGCAAGAGACCAACAAAACTCTTTCTAAATCACCCCTTACATCTTGGTACCTATCTCCATGGACTACCACCCACTTGATTATTATGTGCTGGGGCGCAGTTGAGCAAGAGACCAACAAAACTCTCCTTTTCTAAATCACCCCTTACATCTTGTACCGAACTCCATGGACTACCACCAACTTGATTATTATGTGTGCTGGGCGCAGTTGAGCAAGAGACCAACAAAACTCTTTCTAAATCACTCCTTACATCTTGTACCTAACTCCATGGACTACCACCCACTTGGATATTATGTGCTGGGCGCAGTTGAGCAAGAGACCAACAAAACTCTTCTAAATCACCCCTTACATCTTGCACACCTATCTCCATGGATCACCACCCACTTGATTATTATGTGTGTGCTGTGGTGGCAGTTGAGCAAGAGACCAACAAAACTCTTTCTAAATCACCCCTTACATCTTGGTACCTATCTCCATGGACTACCACCAACTTGATTATTATGTGCTGGGTGCAGTTGAGCAAGAGACCAACAAAACTCTTTTCAAATCACCCTCACATCTTGGTACCCAACTCCATGGACTACCACCAACTTGATTATTATGGCTAAGGCATTTGAGCAAGAGACCAACAAAATCCCTTTCTAAATCACCCCTTACATCTTGGTACTCCCAACTCCATGGACTACCACCAACTTGATTATTATGTGCTGGGCGCAGTTGAGCAAGAGACCAACAAAACTCTTTCTAAATCACCCCTTACATCTTGGTACCGAACTCCATGGACTACCACCAACTTGATTATGTGCTGGGCGCAGTTGAGCAAGAGACCAACAAAACTCTTTCTAAAATCACCCCTTACATCTTGGTACCTATCTCCATGGACTACCACCAACTTGATTATTAGGTGCTTGGCGCAGTTGAGCAAGAGACCAACAAAACTCTTTTCTAAATCACCCCTACATCTTGGTACCTATCTCCATGGACTACCACCAACTTGATTATTATGTGCTTGGCGCAGTTGAGCAAGAGACCAACAAAACCCTTTTCTAAATCACCCTTACATCTTGGTACTTCCCATATCTCCATGGACTACCACCCACTTGATTATTATGTGCTGGGCGCAGTTGAGCAAGACCAACAAAACCTTTCTAAATCACCCCTTACATCTGGTACCCATTCCATGGACTACCACCAACTTGATTGTCATTATGTGCTGGGCGCAGTTGAGCAAGAGACCAACAAAACTCTTTCTAAATCAAATTTCACATCCTGGTACCCAACTCCATGGACTACCAACAATCCTGATTATTATGCTGGGCGCAGTTGAGTAAGAGACCAACAAACTCTTTCTAAATCACCCTCATCCTTTGGTACCCAACTCCATGGACTACTACCAACTTGATTATTATGTGCTGGGCGCATTTGAGCAAGAGACCAACAAAACTCTTTCTAAATCACCCCTTACATCTTGGTACCTAACTCCATGGACTACCACCAACTTGATTATTATGCTGGGCGCATTTGAGCAAGAGACCAACAAAACCTTTCTAAATTCCACCCCTTACATCTTGGTACCGAACTCCATGGACTACCACCAACTTGATTATTATGTGCTGGGCGCATTTGAGCAAGAGACCAACAAAACTCTTTTCTAAATCACCCTTACATCTTGGTGCCCACCTGCTGATCACCACCAACTTGATTATTGGTGTGCTGGGCGCAGTTGAGCAAGAGACCAACAAAACTCTTCTCAAATCACCCTTACATCTTGGTACCTAACTCCATGGACTACCACCAACTTGATTATTATGCTGGGCGCAGTTGAGCAAGAGACCAACAAAACTCTTTCTAAATCAATTCTTACATCTTGGTACCTAACTCCATGGACTACCACCAACTTGATTATTATGTGCTGGGCGTATTTGAGCAAGAGACCAACAAAACTCTTTCTAAATCACCCCTTACATCTTTGGTACCTAACTCCATGGACTACCACCAACTTGATTATTATAAAAAGGCGCATTTGAGCAAGAGACCAACAAACTTTTCTAAATCACCTCTACATCTTGGTACCCAACTCCAAGGCTTAGACTACCACCAACTTGATTGTCATGTACAAGCAATTGTCGCCATTAATCAACAAAACTCTTTCTAAATCACCCCTTACATCTTGGTACCGAACTCATGGACTACCACCAACTTGATTATTATGTGCTGGGCGCATTTGAGCAAGAGACCAACAAAACTCTTTTCTAAATCACCCCCTACATCTTGGTACCTAACTCCATGGATCATCACCAACTTGATTATTATGTGCTGGGCGCAGTTGAGCAAGAGACCAACAAAACTCTTTCTAAATCACCCCTTACATCTTGGTACCGAACCTGCGGACTACCACCAACTTGATTATTATGTGTTAAGCAGTTGAGCAAGAGACCAACAAACTCTTTCTAAATCACCCTTACATCTTGGTACCGAACTCATGGATTGAACACCAACTTTGATTATGTGCTGGGCGCATTTGAGCAAGAGACCAACAAAACTTTTCTAAATCACCCTTACATCTTGGTACCTAACTCCATGGACTACCACCAACTTGATTATTAAAGGCGCATTTGAGCAAGAGACCAACAAAACTCTTTCTAAATCACCCCTGCATCTTGGTACCGAACTCCATGGACTACCACCAACTTGATTATTATGTGCTGGCGCATTTGGAGCAAGAGACCCCTCAACAAAACTCTTCTAAATCACCCCTTACATCTTGGTACCGAACTCCATGGACTACCACCAACTTGATTATTATGTGCAAGCTGAAGTATTTGAGCAAGAGACCAACAAACTCTCCTTTTCTAAATCACCCCTTACATCTTGGTACCTATCTCCATGGACTACCACCAACTTGATTATTATGTGCTGGGCGCAGCTGGAGCAAGAGACCAACAAAACTCTTTCTAAATCACCCTTTACATCTTGGTACCTATCTCCATGGACTACCACCAACTTGATTATTATGTGCTTGGCGCAGTTGAGCAAGAGACCAACAAAACTCTTTCTAAATCACCCCTTACATCTTGGTACCCAACTCCATGGACTACCACCAACTTGATTATTATGTGCTGGGTGCATTTGAGCAAGAGACCAACAAAACTCTTTCTAAATCACCCCTTACATCTTGGTACCTATCTCCATGGACTACCACCAACTTGATTATTATGTGCTGGGCGCAGTTGAGCAAGAGACCAACAAAACTCTTTCTAAATCACCCCTTACATCTTGGTACCTATCTCCATGGACTACCAACAACTTGATTATTATGTGCTGGGCGCAGTTGAGCAAGAGACCAACAAAACCTTTCAAAATCACCCTTTACATCTTGGTACCTAACTCCATGGACTACCACCAACTTGATTATTATGTGCCAAGGCATTTGAGCAAGAGACCAACAAAATCCTTCTAAATCAAATTTCACTCCCCTTGTACCGAACTCCATGGACTACCACCAACTTGATTATTATGTGCTGGTGCAGTTGAGCAAGAGACCAACAAAAAAACTCTTTCAAATCACCCTTACATCTTGGTACCTATCTCCATGGACTACCACCAACTTGATTATTATGTGCTTGGCGCAGTTGAGCAAGAGACCAACAAAACTCTTCTAAATCACCCCTTACATCTTGTACCCAACTCATGGACTACCACCAACTTGATTATTATGTGCTGGGCGACGAGCAAAAAGCAGAGACCAACAAAACTCTTTTCTAAATCACCTCACATCTTGGTACCGAACCTACGTATGGACTACCACCAACTTGATTATTATGTGCTGGGCGCATTTGAGCAAGAGACCAACAAAAACTCTTTCTAAATCACCCCTTACATCTTGGTACCGAACTCCATGGACTACCACCAACTTGATTATTATTGCTGGGCGCATTTGAGCAAGAGACCAACAAAACTCTTTCTAAATCACTCCTTACATCTTGGTACCTATCTCCATGGACTACCACCAACTTGATTATTATGTGCTGGGCGCAGTTGAGCAAGAGACCAACAAAACTCTTTCTAAATCACCCCTTACATCTTGTACCTATCTCCATGGACTACCACCAACTTGATTATTATGTGCTTGGCGCAGTTGAGCAAGAGACCAACAAAACTCTTCTAAATCACCCCTTACATCTTGTACCTAACTCCATGGACTACCACCAACTTGATTACAAGTTGGCGCATTTGAGGTAAGAGACCAACAAAACTCTTTTCTAAATCACCCCTTACATCTTGGTACCGAACTCCATGGACTACCACCAACTTGGATGATGTGCTGGGCGCAGTTGAGCAAGAGGACCAACAAAACTCTTCTAAATCACCCTTACATCTTGGTACCTATCCCAAGGACCACCACCAACTTGATTATGTGCTTGGCGCAGCTGAGCAAGAGACCAACAAAACTCTTTCTAAATCACCCTTACATCTTGGTGTACTGAACTCCATGGACTACCACCAACTTGATTATTATGTGCTGGGCGCAGCAAGAGACCAACAAAACTCTTCTAAATCACCCTTACATCTTGGTACCTATCTCCATGGACTACCACCCACTTGATTATT